>PVHP010004983.1:0-68240 GCA_004024765.1 Zapus hudsonius
CAGTGGTCTGTTTACACCAGCTGTCATTGTTCAGCTTCCCCTGGCAGCTTGTGTAGTGTCTTCCAGCACTGCACTAACTGCCATCAGGGGCCTGGTTACCATTCCAGACCTCGAAGAGTCTCTCGATGCTGAACACATACTCTTTTCTTTCTTCAATAATACATAATGAAAATAGATTGCTTGCTGTTGAAGGTTTGAGGTAGATAAGGTGTTTTACAATCTTGAGTTGTATACTCTAAATGAAGTATTTCTGTTCACCATATAGAAAATCTTGTTTCTTTTGCTTATTATCCTTTCAGAGCTTGATTCTTTCTTTACATAATGGTAAAAGAAAACTAATGACTCTGATCAATAATATAATGAAACAGAACAAAGACAAGGAATGGTTAGTGCAGCATTGCAGTTAAGAACATAGTCACTTATCACCAGGGTTACTAAGCACTGTGCTGCCCCACCCACTCCAGGAAACAGATCCAGAAGTGTGGAATCCCATACTAACTCTGTGAGTGCAACCCCAGGGAAGCCAGAGCACCATTGAAGGAAGGAAAGAAAGAAAGGGAGGGAGGGAGGAAAGAGGAGAGAGAGAGAGAGAGAGAGAGAGAGAGAGAGAGAAGACTGGGAGAAGGTAGAGGGTTGACTTCATACAGTGCATATTTCCAGCAGCTGTAGCTGTGAAGCAGTTAATCACTAGCTTTGGGGCATGAGTGGTTTCTCCAGGCAGAACACAGGAGACACTAGGGGCAAATCCTCTCCTTTTGTAACACCATAGTCCTTTCTGGGCATCTCATCTAGGCTGAAGATGCTGACGCAAGTAGATCCTCTCTCCCTCCCCCCCACCAGCCTTCTGGAAGCCAAGCTTTTCCATATAGGTTGGTGCCCTATTCTAGGTTCATAACTATGTTGACCACAAGAATAGGTCCCTGGGAGCTCCATGACCATGGGAATGATGTCAGTCATCTCTGGAAACAAAGGTCACTAGCCAAGGCCTAAGGGTCAGACAGGCAGAGCTGATCTGAGGAGTGTGATACTTCATCATTTTTGGAGAAGTTTGTCAATTCTTGAATCTCGGCTCTATCATTCATAAAGTAGGAGTTCTGATAAATGCTATACTCCAATACTGTGACTAAAGATTAATGATTAAATATATGTATATAATGGGATCAGAAAGTACCTCCAAAGGAAGATGTTAGAACTGGTAGTTACACCATGCTCTGTCCATCTGCCCTTTCCTTCCCATTAAGATCTGTAATGAAAAATGCTTATTGCTCAAGTTCAAGTCACATGAGCCTGATGTGTGTGTGTGTGTGTGTGTGTGTGTGTGTGTGTGTGTGTGTGTGTGTTGGGAAAGGGCGGGCTATATTCCCTAGTCCAGCTCAGTATGTCCCTGAGTTGAAACACACAAGCTTAGAAAGCAGGAGCAGAGAAACTGTGGGCTATTTCCTTTGCCTGTTTGTATTTGACTATTGATAACCTGGACTCTCCCTGTGGGAGCCACACTTTCAGTCCATGCAGCAGGGCACAACATTCAAGTGAATGCTGCAAGAGAAGAGATAAACAGACAAGTGTCTCCCCACCCTTCACTGCCTCCTGACCCAAAGGAAACCATGAGGGTATATAGGAGGTGAACAACTAGGCTTGCTCCATTTCTTACTGGATGCTTATTACTGTGCCTGAGAACAGCATTATAGCTATGCACATGCATGCATTTCATTTTATGCTTAGCTTTCAAAACCTTTGCTTCTAAATGATTTTATTTTTTTTTCCTGGTGCAGAGACCCAAAAGCCCAGGTCCTTGCACTTATAGGTAAATGTTCTACCATTATCTTTCTTCAATCCCCAACTCCTCATGGCACTACATGAAAAAGCAAAAAGTCTTCAATTTACCATCCAAAGTTATTTCTTTCATTACAATAAGTAAATACTTAAATAGGTAAGACTTACAATGTTACTTTGAACCAAGGACTACAACAATGACAATTTAGTTTTGAGGTTCTTGCCTTCACTTATGATTTATTATAATATAGCTTTAAAGAAATACCCAATTAACTCCCTGTTATAAGCATTTCCATTTTTAGCTTATTTTTTTTAAAAATCAATGTAGTAAAAGTTCCTTCAGAAAACACCTAGAAATGCAGACTGTTCCTTTCAGGCAACACAGTGTGGTAGTGTTTCATGAATTCCATAACCTTTTTTTTTTTCTTTCTTACCAGCAGTTTTCTGGTTTTCTTTTAATGGTTTCCCTAAAAATGATCCCATTTTCTGTCCCAGTGCCAGTGGTTGATTTATATTTCTTTATGTCTCTTTGATTTCTCTAGTTTCTGTGGTTTTGGGAGCCTAATAGTGCCCAATTTTGCTCATCATTCACTCTGTTCACCCAGAGCTAGATGTCTGCTTTCAGTTTTTAAATAGAAGAAATAATAGCTACCTAGTTTGAAAAGCTCTTTGGGATTATGGGTTTGGTTAATATCCTCTAAAAACAATTTCAAAAAACTGTAGTAGAAGATTATAAATGACTTTTTATGTGATTGTATCCCCTGGTGCTTTGAAATGAAAACACAATAAAGAGTATGAAAGCGCTTGGTCAGAAAGGCTAATCCTGAGCTGATGTCATTTACATTTAGATTTAAATAAGTCAGTCTATTTATTCTTTCAAACTTTGCTTCAGCTTTTAAATTGAGAATACATGGAAATTAAAAGCCCTGGTATGCTTACATAAATTTTGAAAAGTTGTAATGCTAAATTCAGTTGACTTCTCAGAATAACAACTGGGATAAACAGGAGGAATAACAAAATGCAGTTAGTGATGTTTAATGAAACAAGCTGATTGTAGTAATTAGTAATAATCTAATAATGGTCATCTAATATGTGATCCATGTAAAGGGAATTGGAGCCATTAGCGTGTAATAAGATTACGACTGTGCCTTTAGATCTGTGAGTATACAAGCATACTACATAAGATACAGTCCATCACAGTCCATCTTGGGATGGTTCTAGTTAACTTTTTTTTTTTTTACTTTATAGTGATGCAAAGGCAACAAGTAGAAATTGTTTCTCTTACATGTTTTTATTTGAGGCACTAAGGATTGAATACAGAGCCATGCCCGTCTATGTGATTGTCCTATCATTAGGAAGCATTGCAGATCACATGCTTCCAGGTTTAAATTTGCTTCTGTTTTTGGCCCAGCAACATACAGTTCAGTCTTCTCTCTGAGGCCGATTGTTGGAAGCCATTCTACATGAGGGGAATGCACCAACACTCACCAATGAACTTTGCTGCAAAGCTGTGCTGCTTCAAACTGAGGTGTATTCAGTACATTTTTTATTCACAATGTTTGCAACTTAACAATGATTTTATCAGGACATTGTGCTAGGTTAAGGTATGGAACATTTGTGGCAGAAGAATCTGTTTCCCACTTTTATGCGTACTAGAAAACAAAGCAGTATATCCTAGTGGAAAGTTTTTCTACGAAGAATCCAGGCTTTGGTCCTATTCCCAGATGGACCATGTGACCAATGAAGAGTCTATGTCTTCCATAATGGCTTGAGCGATTCAAAATATATCTTTTTTAAAAAATATTTTATTTATTCATTTTCAAGCAGAGATAAGAGAGAGAGAGAGAGAGAGAGAGAGAGAGAGAGAGAGAGAGAGAGAGAGAGAGAGAGAGAGAACCAGGGCCACCACCTTGTGGGTCTGGCTTACGTGGGTCCTGGAGAATTGAACCCGGGGCCTTAGGCACTAGAGGCAAGTGCCTTATACACTGAGCCACCTCTCCAGCCCCAGAAATATATCTTAAAGGATTTTTCCAAACCCAAATTCTAAGGGCTTTGTGAGCTATGATTCTACTCAGTGCTTTAAAAGACAGCTGGACAGAAGCCCATGGCATGGGAAGCCTTTTAAGATTATTGGATCAGCAGGAGGCCTGCTGAGGTCCTTGGCAACAGCTCCTGGAAAGGGTGTGGACAGGTGAGGACCTGGGTGGCTGTGCTTGTCTTCTCCCTCAGGATTCATCAGTGAGTCAGCTAACCTTGGCCACAAAAGGAAGGAGGAGGCCTGTTTTGACACATATGGACTTTTGTTCTACAAATCAGAAACGGGGCACAAGCTTATATATTTCCAGATTTCTTGGTTCCTGGCCAATCTATGTATGTTGTATTAAATAAAATCTTAGGAAATAAAAATCTTGAGGATGTGAAGATAGCATTTGATTAATTTTGCCAATATCCTTCCTGTTTTTTTTAACTCCTTAAGGTCTTTGTTCTTATAGCAACCAATGATGCTCCATTGTATAATTCTGAGTCAATACGTTTGAAACAGACATAAAGGCTGAGCCTTTGTTCAGTGGTAGTGCATTTGCCTGTACTAAGCCCCCAGCTCCGCACAAGTACCTAAAAGTAATAATAAAAATTAATGAAAAATAAAAATAGTCATGAAAACATTCTCTGGAAGATCACTCTACTTCCTCAAAGTAACTGCCATTTTTTTAGGAAGGCAATTTGTTTCTGAGGCAAGCTTGATCAAGTTTTGCCATTTGCTGATGACTTAGCATGTGCTGGCCCTAAGCCATGGGTAAGGATAACTAGGATATAAACTGTTCTTTCCTAGCTCACTGTCCATCCCCAGACACCAAAGCTGACCAGAACACGAGACCTGCCCAGAGGACACCCAATGCTAACAGGGCTGGCTCTCACTATTAGGAACTATTTCAGAAAGTAGACACAGAAGGACCTGTGCACCAAGGGGAGTGACTACGTGTGGGATGTACAACCACAGGAAGTGAGCATGATGGGAAAGCACACCAGAGACTCTCATCACCAGCCCAATGGTCCTGGTCTCTAGAAACCGTGTGATCCAACAAAGTGAATAGTTCCATATTATACTTGCTCCAGAAATGTGATTTTCTTTTTTTATATTTGTTTTTGCAGTTTATTTCTATGCAGCCCAGATTAGTTTCAAACTCAAGACCGTTGCCTTATCTTTTGAGTGCTGGGATTATATGTGTGTGTGTGTGTGTGTGTGTGTGTGTGTGTGTGTGTGTGTGTGTGCCACCATGTCTAGCTAGTATGCTTTGGAAGGTACTCTGAATAGCCTGGTTGTAACAAAAGAAGCCACCTCTGCCAGGGTTCTCTGGAGAAATAAATCCAACAGCATGTGTATAGATACATGTATGGAGATAGAGATTTCTTACAAGAAATTGGCTCATGTGATTATGGCAGTGAGAATTTCCAAGACTTGCACTTGGCAAGCCAGAGCCTAGGGAGAACTGATGGTATACTTCTAGTCTGAACACTGGCAGCCTTAGGATGCAAAGAGCCAATGTTTCAGTTGAGTTCAAAGGCAGAAAAACACTGATGTCCCAGCTCAGCAGTCAGGCAGGAGGAATCCAGAACTTCAGCAGGCAGTATTATGCCCACTTGTATTGGGAGATCCATCTGCTTTACTCTGTCTACTAACTTACATGCCAATCTTACCCAAAACACCCCCTAAACATATCTACAGTAACATTTGACCTAAGACCTGGGCACTACATGGCCCAGGCATATTAGTTCATACAATGAACCATCTTAACTCCCTTAGTCTTTGATACATCCAGTGACATTCCTGCTGTCTAATTACTAAATTGTGAAATCACTATGACATCTAAAACAATTCAATACCATGGAAATTCTCTACATACTGTCTCAAGATTGTTGATATATAGGTTAAATAATTCTTATCTGAAATCCTTAGGACTGCAAGTGTCCTGAGTTTTTTTTTAAATTTTACTTATTAATTTAGGAGAGGAAAGGGGAGAGAGAGAGAGAGAGAGAGAGAGAGAGAGAGAGAGAGAGAGGGAGGGAGGGAGGGAGAGAGAGAGAGAGAAAATATGGGCACAGCCAGGGCCTCCAGCCACTGCAGAGGAACTCCAGACATATGCACCACCTGGCTTTACATGGATTCTGGGGAATCAAACTAAGGTCCTTAACAGCCGAGGCATCTCTCTAGCCCTGTTCTGAGTTTTTCAAAGTTTGGAATATTCATTTGTACATATTATAATGTTTTGCGGATATGGCCAAAGTAAAAGCAAGAAACTCATTTATATGTCATATGTACAATATACACCAAATCTGAAAGTAACTTCTTGTAGTATTTCAGACTTCAGATTAGGAATACTCAGCCTTCATACTGTGATATATCTCTTCTCTCAGAAGTGGTAGATAACTTGTCATAACCCAGTGTATGTGGACATGCTCTGGTGGACAAGCACCAACCAGCTTGTGCTTAATACCAGCCATGCCTTTTACAAGCTGTGCAACTTGGATGTTACCATCTAGGTTAACATCTCCATTTTTTGTATCTTCATTAATAAAGTGCAGATATTAATAATAATCATTGAATCCCAGTTGTTATGAAGATTGAATATGTACATGTCAGATAATGCACAGACAAGGAGAGGGGACATGGAGTATGATAAAAAAAATGTTGCAATATTTGAATCTACATACTTTGCCTTGTAAAATACTATTTCAGCCTTGGCCCAGAATTACTTCACTATTGGTATTTTTTTGAGGGAAAAAGTCTTCATCCAAAGCAGCAGCAGGAGTACACTCAATTAGCCAGCACGTTGGAAAGACTAAAAGCAAAACTTCAAAGCCTAAGTTAGTTTTGAGAATGATAACCAGATTTAGAAAACGAGTCTGAAAAGATGAACTAGAAAGTAACACATTTATAGAACATGCATGGGCTGTGGAGCATTTGATTCACTTCACTACTTCTGTTCCGCTCAGTGTGTTATAGTCAAGAAAACTGTCCATATTTTAAATTGCTCTTTGGCATCTTCACATTACAAACATTTGCAAACAAATCCGTGTACTCCAACAGCAGGCGATGCTGGAGAAACACTGTATGGAGTTCTTTATCAGGTTTCTGGTTGTTGGAAACACTGGGCAGCTGTCAGGAAGAGGCTTACCTGACCCTTGGGCAAGTCACTGGAACTCAAGACTGCTGAGCCCCTGACCAAGCAGCCAAATTCTGCAGCTCTTCTCTGCTTATTGCTAGTGTGCACCGTCAGCCACCTCATTCAATAAGGGGTCTAATGATAGATGATTAGTTCGTATGACATGGATTGTGTTTACAAGGTGATAGCCTAAAAATCCTTTGATTATTTAAACCTGGTAAATACTTCAGTGTCTTTAGAAGGCTTTTTTTCTACCGACATTTTTGTTTCTTTGAATATTCAAGGTTCTCACTGACTATAGATAGTTCAGAGGCTCGGTTATTACATCCCTTCGCTTTGTACTTACAAGGTCAGCAACTTGTAGATGATGAAATGTGATGTCTAGAAACCACGGTTGTCTTTTTTGTGTATATCACAATGTGTTTTGTTTTTCTGTTTGGAGGCATATAAAATAAGTCCAAGTTCCATTCACTTGCACCTCTATTAATAGTTGTTCTATTTGTCGGGTAATTTTTCACATTTGTGAGTTCCCATGTCTGAAGAGTCTGTTGTTGAGCATGGATTCAGATTGGGCTCTTTGAAGTTGGTTCTATTTGATGGTTGGGAAAATTCTTCCTTCCAGGAAGAAGGCTTTGCCTATTGAACCAGTGCCCAGGTGACTAGGAGTACTTCCTTGCTTTCACTACTACAACTGCCCTCAAAAAGTCCTCCTACCCTCTGCTTCCCAACTTGCACATTTTTGAGTAAACCTCTAAGCAATTGTACATTCATGCTGTCTTTGCAAATTTCAGAAAAGGAAATTTAAATTAATCCTCTGGCCCATGTGCTTATAAATTGTTATGCATTGTTATTCTTCCATCCGTTCTTAGCCATGGTTATGATGGTATAGGCTCTTTTAACAATGATTATAAATATTAAATGTTTTTAACAGAAGGCTGTTATAGTGAGGTCAGTTTTAGTCTATTATGAAAACTCTGCAGTTTTTTTTGAGAGCTAAGCTCAGAATGCACAGAGCGTGTCTCCTTGTATTTTCCATCATTCTTTTCTTTCAGAAATCATGCCATTCATTTAATACTTCATTACAGCCGAACTGTGATATGTATACATGGCGTGCAAAATGAGCCATTTTGTTTTAAAACAGATTGCAGATGAAAGGAAACCATTCATTTCTTGCTTGCTTGCTGTAATTACTAGAGCCCTAATTACTCCAAATCACTGGCATCCAGGGTCATGAAGGATGACAACAGAAACATCAAAGAAAAGATGGGGCTTGCTTGCTATGACAGATTTTTCATAGTCTCAGCCACAGTATTTTTTTCTTTATGGCTACTGTTTTCCAGTTTGATGGTGGAAAAAAAAAACACACACACACAGTCAAGATTGCTGAATGTTTACTGTTATTTCATTCGCAGTTTGACGGTGAGAACATGTATATGAGCATGACAGAGCCGAGCCAGGACTATGTGCCAGCCAGCCAGGTGGGTTAATTAATCTTCTCTGCCTTGTTTCAAATTGTAATTAAACAAATTCAAAGAGTTGCATTGCAAATGAGTAGCACTATCAGTAACTGCCGCAATCAGGAATAATCATAATTTATAAACAAAGCATTTAAGCCTTGTTTCCAGCTAATGAGATGGAGCTGATAAAACATCAGCCTTGGCGTTTGTTGAAGGAGGCTGCCTCGTTTCGTCTCCAGAATGGCAAGCAGCTGTTTTGCCAGCATGATCTTTCCTAAACAGTTGTTTTACCTTTAGGAAATAAAGTCTTTCCAGGTGCGGGTTATTTGTGCTTGTGACTGGAGATGAGTTCATCACTATAAACTGCACATGTCACTGATAGCGTTAATGATCAGCTGTTTGGGGCAGTTTTCAACCTCATGGTCTGTATTGCTAAGATCTCATGGCTAGTGGGCCCATGATGACTGCTTTTAGGATCTTCTGGGGAGAGGTGGGATGGGAAAAGGAGTTTTTAGGTTCCAGAATACAACCTGATGGAAATCTTTCAAGGGCACCTTTGTATCCATTTCCCTGGGAGAAGCTGACAAGGTATTTAATCATGAGAAGTGACAAGAAAAGTGCAATGAGAATGTAAACGGTTACATTTATAAAAGCATAGACTTGCCTATTTATTTTTAGATACTTAAAACAAGAACCTTGAATCCAGAGAGGGCATTTAAAGCCAAATTATAACTGCCCCAGGGTGCCAACATAACAAAATATAAGAACACTGTAAGCAAAAATAAATATGTGAATAAATGAGAGTCAAAAGGGTTCATGGCAGCATTTTGTGGACATGAGCCTATTTTTTTTTCTGAAATAGTAAAACCACAGTCACTTGGAATTTCACTTAGTGGCAGCTATAGTATAAACTCCACATAGTAGTTTTCAGTGCGTTTTTTTTTATCTGCCCAAATAAATTTGATCACTGGTAGGGCAGGGGAACTGAGGGGTGCCTGAAATGTTTTTCTTCATGGCAGTTGTCAGGGAATTGCTTCTAATGTATGTTAGGGGTATTTTCAGAGAGCAAACTATCTCCTACTCGACTGGCAGCAGTGAGATCTGCATTTTCATGAATTTGGCATTCATTTAGGAGTCATTATGCCCACTGCCTTTTCTGGTAGACCTTCTGGACACAGCTCGATTTTTCATCCAAAAAGGTCATCCTGAAGTTCAAAGACCCACACTAGGCTACCTTTCATTCAGTTGAGCTGATGAATCTGAGAATATACTGGAAGGCAAGCTTCTTGCTGAAAACTCTTCCTCAGCTAAATTCATTCTGCTAAGTAGCCTCCAGGACCCATAGGTAGTTCTGAATAGGACTGTTTGATTAAAAAATGAAAAATGTTACTATTAATTTTCTTCTAACCATCAATCCCAAAACTGTACTGACAAGTTTAGTAATACTATTAGATTAAAGCAACCTGGTACCATCTCGTTGGTGCCTTTAGGGTTTTGAAGTGTAAGGGCTAATTGAATTTGTTTGAAACAGTAGAAACACAAACTCAATAAATGATTACTGTTATAAAGCAGCTGCTGCCTCTCAGAGAATCATTATGTCCATTGTAAGGAGTTTTGGAGAAAGGTTTGGAAATGCAGAGCATATGCATCATAACGATTCTCCCTGGGTTTCCAAACTCAGGTATCATGGGCGATGCTCAACACTGACTGTAACAAGACCACTGCGATCATTCCTCTTAATAGTCACATCCCAAGTACGTTTCCAATACCAGTGACAGTTTATAAAGAAGGAATAAAATGGTCCATATACTTTTAATCCTATCTAAAGATGTGGTAGGTTTGTAAGCCAAGAGCAAATGGTTTTTAATAATAATGTAACATGTATGAAAATATTTTTTGAATGAGCTGTTTTAAAAGTCAGGCTAATGTAAAATAATGCATACCCTGGAGTTCAATAGACTTCACATAACCTAAGTTAAATGGCCTTTGCTAAGCTTTACATTTAACATTCTTTTTGTTTCCCGCAATACAGTATGTTCAAGAATTCATTACCTGGTATTCTTTTAGGGAATTTTAACCAATTTACCCCTTTAGGTGGTCATAAATAAGATTTTAGTCATCCTTCAGGGAAAAAAGAGTTTTGTTCCTTTTCCCCCATACCATCAAACATCTGCATAGTTTAGTCATCCAAGATAACTTGCCTCATAGCATCACTCAACAATTATAATTCCTGTTCAATTTTCAAATCAGTACATGCTTTGGGACTTACAGACTGTGTTGCTAAGTAGCAGCATATGGAACACTACTGTGGCTGGGACATTGCTCCAAGCATATAGCAGAATTCTGAACTTGAAATGATTTTTATAGAAAGCCAGGGCTGGAGCTGCTCCAGGAATGAAAGTACACTGTAAAAATTAATGATATTCTTTTAGACAGTCTCAGAGGGCTCGTTGGCCCGATCTGAGGAATGCATTCTGTACCTCTTAAGCAAGTATATACAAATCCTTAATTTTTTTTTGCATATGGTTTTGTAATTGATAGGCAGCCTTTAAATTGAATATACCACCCATAATAAGACTGATGAGTTTGTCATAAAAACCCATAACATTGCCACTGCACCCTGGTACCATTCTTGGAATATTGACTATTTTCTGCTATAATAGCAAAAACTGTTCTGGTCACTCAGTACTTTTAAACACCATTTAACTTCTTACTCTGGTTATAATTTGAAGCAAGCAATGCAAGGCTTCTTTGTGTGTTTCCAAACCCTGTGTAAAGGGACCATGTTTCTCTACAGTTCATGGCCTGGCAGGACCTGCCTGTACGCTCTGGGCAACATGAGGGGCCAGTGAATGGAAGCACAGGAGAAGAAAGGCAACAGGACAGTGTGACACTAAACAGATACAAAGTATCAGATCCATAGGATGAACAAGTCCAGAAATCTAATGTGCAACATGATGATTGTTGGTATGAGATTTTTCTACGTGAGGAGTTTGGGTGTTCTTGCTCTACACATAGAGAAAAGGGCAATCCTGTGGCATGATGAATATGCTAATTTGCTTCACTATCATAACCATTTCCTTGTCTCTATGTAGCCCATGACATCATGCTGTATATCTTGAATACAACAAAATCTATTTTACAAACTATCTAGACCACTATGCCAGAAAGCATGACAAACCAGCAGGGATCAGGGGAGCTTCCAAGCTGAGCTGGGTTCCCACCAGAATCTTCTCAGCCCATTCAGATAACACTGATGGGGGCTGCTCCTCTTTCCTCCACTAAGCCAAGCCCTTTGCTCTAGGGCTAGCATCATTGCAGCGCCTTCCAGATTCTCTCATGTGAGATGCAGATGTCTGAATTAAGTGTACCAAGGGAAACAAGTGGACTTTGGTTCTCTTCAAAACTTTCCATGGCTGCAATGTTATTTTATTTGGTTTCAAATATGTGCCATTGCTTATCCTCCTTCCTTCTTCTATGGCCATTCCAAGACTATCCCTTTCAATGCTTTCTGCTTATTCTACTCTCTACTGTCCATTCACAGGGCCTGTGCTGGCCTCCAGGTCTCTGGATGTAGGAACTCTGGGACAATTCTGTATGAAATGGAGGGGAGGGAACGGCCATTTTTATACAGGTGATTTTCCTTTGAAAAACTAAGAGTTTCTGGTGTCCAGTAATATAGGAGCTTAGGTTACTGGTTTGAATCAGATTTGGGGGGAAATCACTGCCACCCTGACCTTGGCCTTCACTGTGCTGAATTTTCTGTTTGGCTGTCTGTCCCCCATCACATACACACACTGGCTTTCTTTGTGTTCTTTCATCCTTCCTACTTCCTTCTTCATTCTTTCTGTAGACAGTTTTGTCCCTCCCCCAATCTTGAGTGAACTTTTGTTATGACCTCCAAGCATCACAGTAACCTCTAAGTCATAAGCATTCAGACCTGAGGAGCAGGATTTGATGTTTGCTGTTTCTGATCTGTTTTATTTTTTTTTTCAGTCCCTCTCTTATCTCCAGCTTGCACTTGAATACTGACCTGGTTACTCAAATCCCAAGACTAAAGCATGTGAAAATGCTCTGGTTTAGAAGAATAGCCCCAGAGGTTCCCATGCTATAGTCAGGTCTGCACAGGAGCACTTTCAGGAGGTTGTACCATTAGGAAGAAAAGCAATATGGGAGACACGCCCCTGAAGGGATCATGGGACCATTGCCTCTCTCTCTGTCTCTCTCTCTCTCTCTCTCTCTCTCTGTCTCTCTCTCTGTCTCTCTCTCTCTCTCGCTCGCTCGCTCGCTCTCTCGCTCTCTCTCTCTCTCGACTCCTGGCCATGTGCACCTCACCATTGCCACCCAGCAAGCCTACCAGAAGCTTAAGAGCAATGGGCCTGTTAAGTATGGACTGGGCCTTCTAAACCATGAGCCAAAACATGCCCTTTTCTTTATAATTGTCCAAGATACATTGCTATTGGGTAGCTGACTGAAACAATTAAATAGAGAAGTCTTGTGTTTTCCTAGAATCTTACAGTGAAGTATATAACATAAACTCCTATAGTGCAACTTACATACGAAATTTGAAGAGAAGAGCACCTGTATGCAGGCATCTCTCTGCTACATGTTTTGTGTGTATTCTGACTCCACTAGACTCCTGTGCCTGCTGCCAGTATGTCAGTTCACTGAGATGCAATCCGTGCTCTCCAGCAATGTCATTCCTCACACTCCAAAATCTCTTTTTCTGCCTTGATATCCCCACTATCAAATCATGTAGCAGAGAGACCTGGTGAAGGCTCTCTTATCATTCAAGCATTAGTTGCTCCCAGATGAGGTAGATTCTACTTTTTTTGCAAAATGAGAATCTCTCTCCTTTCCATCTGCACCATCGCTGTTTTACCTTTGTGTCTCAGTTTTTCAAGATTCATCTCACCTGGTAAATTCCTCCACCTTTCCCTCTTTCCTTTCTCTCAGTGAAGGTGGACACCTCAAAGTCTTTCTAGGGCCTACAAGGCTTCATGGGACAGGTTCTCGCTGCCCCTCAAGTGCCTTCCTCAAAGATGTGAACCCCTGAAAGGGTGAGGATGCCTGGACACATTTAGCCCAAAGTGTTAGTGTTCTCCTGAGAAAATCATTTTAATAACAAAAATCCAAGAATTAATATAGTAATAAATTAATTAACAACTGCAATTATCACAACAGTTTCACTTTGTTTGTAAGGATCTATGGAGTAGAACCACTAGGCGTTCCCAAGTTCCATTTTTTGCACAGTGTTTTCTCAAATCTACACTTTGAATTTTGTTTTAAAATTTGCAAACATATCAGTGTCTGTATTTCATAATGACATGTTTTCCTAATGAATAAATTCTGCATGTTAGAGTGTAAATGAGATATGACATAAAGAGCCTATGAAGTGTATTATTTTTTGAGAATTTTTGAAAAAAAATCTCTTTGCAATGGGCCATAAAATTTTCATGATTATGATAATAATTTGAGCCATAGATTGGGCCAATTACTTTTTTGCTTTAGAGAAATATCAAGAGTAAAGTCAACTGGACTTTTTGACCATTGGCTCAATACCGGGATCAAGCTGCCGTGCTTTGAGTAATCTAGTTAGGCAGGCAGAGTCTGGCATCTTAACAAGGCCAGCTAGTTCCTCAAACCAGTCCTCAGTACAGCATTCAAGTGATCACTCTGTGCAGTCCCCAAGGTATTCATTACAGACAAAATTGCTCTTGTTGCCTTGCATACAAGCTGGGTTTTCAATGGAAAATGAAAGGAAGCCTGGAAAAATAGGCCACCTAATTAAGTTAAACTACTGTAGCATTAGGCTTGACATCTTCATTACTCAAAATTAAAAAGATGCTTCACTTGAGCACACACGTTACTATTGTTTATGTTGTTTTCTTCCTAAATTGGCTTCTTGCATGGAAGTCTGTTTTTCAGCATTATCTCTTGAAATAGCTCACATATTCCTTACAGTTTATAAAAATGTCTTAATAGCTATATGGATACCAAATGCAGACATGGTACAAATATATATCTTTGGCTTCATGATCATTAAACGTAAGTCAGTCCTCCTGCTTATTTTCTTGATCATTAATTTACTAGTATATTTGAAGTTTCCAGTCCCCATACATGACTCTTATTTTAGTTGAGCATTGACTCTGTTCATCACAAATGGCCATCTCCTTGTGAAATGTAAATTCCTTAAAGGTATGAAGAAACCATGAAATATGAACTGAAGTGTATGTGTCCAGTAGAAGTGTGTGTATTAGCCTTGACAGTGTAACTATTTTAGGAACAGTTTAAACCATACACACATGGTTCTCAGCATCCACTGATTGCCAGTTTTTTCTCATTGACACTAATGAGGCTGCTGACGGGTTAAATGTTGTGTATCATATACATTTCCAAGCAGTGGGATTTGTGAATGTAAGACTCATTTTTTATATCAGAATATGAATGTTTGTTGCTGGGTATGCTTGAGAATTTCATTATAATTGTCTAATAGTGTTTTTTAAGCATTAGGGAATGCATCTCAGTGATAAAAATTATGAAAATATGTGAATGGAATAACGTTCATGTTAAAAACAGATTCTCAAAACATCAAGCTCCATTTGAAGCCTGCTTTACTCAGTGGGGAAAAAATCAAGAACTGTGGTGCCATGCCCATGCAGGCAATGGAAAGAAGTGTGTGGCCATGATACCAGCTGAACCAGCCAGTTATAGTGGCTCTGGATACAACCCCTTTTACCCCTTCTGCAGCACATAAGTGAATATGAATTCTAAATGACCTTTCCTGGTAAAATTTGCCATTGTAACATGTTATGTATATATATATATATATATATATATATATATATATATATATATATATATATATATATATATATATATATATATATATATATATATATATATATGCATATATATATATATGTGTCACATATATACTTATAATAAGCTTGTCACTAAATAATACCCAAAACATCACATTTCAAGCTCAAAATGGAAGTGCATTGAATAATGAATAATGCCTGTCTATACCAACTTGGTTTCCAAGGCATTTAAAATTGTTCTAAACAATTGCTAAAATGTTAAGATGTCAAGTAGAAGCCATTTTGCCCTCTCCTAGTGTAATAACACCATGGCTTCTGAAAACTGAGCTTGTCAGCCACCTACCACGATCTCTACAGAGACCTTCCATTGTCTCCTCACATCTACTGCCCCAAACACCTTTCACAAGTGTCGCATTTTCCTTAACAGTTTTAGTTCCTCAGTTTAGGATCAAAACCAGCTAGTCTTCCCAGGAACAAAGAAGGTTTCTGTTTAATTTTTGTCTATTTTCATTTTTTTCTTTCGTGTTCCAGCTGATCTATATTATTGACACTTGTGATATTAAAAATGTTAATAATAACCCTAATGGATTGACAACATTTGATAACATAAACAATGGAATAGATAAGATTTATTGGCATGCAAAATCATTCAAGATCCATTTTATGTGAGAAGATTAAATTATACAGCATTACAATCCTAGCAAAGTAACAAGCATACATTGATTGCCTGGGCACCAGTGTGTCACCCCAAGTATGTACACCTTCCTTCTTTAATTCTGATAACCTCTTAAGGAGTTGAATACTATTATCATCTCTATTTTATGGCTTTGAAATCTGAGGTTTAAAGAAACTAAGTAACAGTTTTTTACAAAGAGATAATCTCAGATTTGTGCTCAAGTTTCTAGCTACCAAACCAGACCTCAATGATTCACAAATGTAGATCTCAGAACGTATCGAGTAATGTTAAGAGTGGAAAAAGAAATCTAGACAACTCCCGAAAGTGCAGATTACATTTTATATGACGAGATGTTAAACAGTGAAATTGAAGACTTCAATTATCCCCTTTCAACACTAACTGTGGAATGCTGATTTGTCACTGGAAAGGCTGCTTGAGTAGGCCTGCATAGATCTCAGCAGCAGCTCCCCTCCCCTGACCTCAGGACTCAGTCCTGGCTGCTGGAATAGCTAACATCAGGCATTTCCGGGACAGCTGACGTAGACCCTGATTTCTGTTTTGTTTAGGCTCTGCCTGCTTTTTTATAATTGAGCTTTCATCTTACACCCCCAGTCCTTGCAGAGCCCATTAGCCAAGCTTATTTCAGTTGGTGGGGCCAGTTTTACCCTTGAAGTTATTTTGGCTGCTGAGAACCAGACCTTGCTTTGAGCCTCTGCTTCTGTCAATTCACCTACTGCACTGGGTCATGGGTCTGCTATTGGGCCCCCAGTCTCTGTCACATCTCCACAGAAGTGTCTGCTCTTCAGGTCCATTATCCATGCAGATCCCCTCAGTCAAGCCAGCCTGAAGTAAGTCCCTTTCATCACCTTCTGAAATCACCTAGTTTGACTCTTCAAATCCAGATTTCTTATTGGGAGATTGGGTGCCTGTTTCTCTCCTCCATTCACTCCTTTGTACAGACTATCTTCTGGTTCTTCCAGCCTCAGTTTACACCCTGCAAGATACCTTGAACATGGTAGGCACACAACAAATATTTCTATACCAAAAGAGCACTCGCTGGCTTTTACTTAACATGGATTATAAAAACTAATGAGCACAAATAAATGTTATGCTTTCTACCCAAAATTTCATATTATAACTGTTAGGTGAAAAATTAGTACATTGTGTGTTTTTAAATGAAGATGATTTATTGCTATTGTCTCACATGTGAGGAAAGACAAAAAAATTGTTTTCAGGATCATTGGCTTGAGCACATCAAGGCACTGTTGGACAATTCTTGCTGAGTGTTAAGATGATTTATGTAACAGACCAAAGCTTTCCACAGTAATACATTATAGTCTCAAGCTATCAACCCTTGTTCACGCAGAGACAAAAGAATCAGAAAATACCTACTTCTGAAGGTCTTCTCAAAAGAAATTAGAGATTGTGTTGATGCTGTTTAAAGCCTTTGGGGGGAAATCACTACAATGCAATGTCTTAACTTCAGAACATGTACAGAGGAGAGTTTATTACTTTCCTGATAAATTTCTCAGCTCCCTTTTCTTCCCATTGAGTTATTTGAATCATGCACCAAGAATGCTCAATAATAGAAGATGAAGCATGTTTAAACATTGGCATTTTTCTGTCCTTGGCTTTAGGAATTATGTTACAGATTAAAAATTAAGGCATTCTGTATATGTTTGATGGCCGTGGTATTTATTTATCTTTCAAATAAACATCTATATGAGAAACATATTTTACAATGCTATAACTATAGCCATATTTTCAGTGAATGCATGATTGCATGAGTCCATCACATAATTTAAAGATGTGTACAAGGTGATATCTTTTGAATTCTGAGTTATGGGACTTCTTGTCACAAAAGATTGAACACTGTGCATAATCACTGCAATGTGTGGTTGGGAGCCAAGAGTACAGCTCTCTGCTGTAGAGAATGGGAGACAGCAAAGACAGGGAAAGACAAGGGCTGGAAGAAACTCCTTATTTGTTCCCAGTCGGCATATATTAACCCTGTAGCTGGACAGTATGAAAGCATGTAATCTCTACAGTCCAAAGCAAAGTCAGTGTAATTAACATTCCACTCGCAGATGCAATAATGTAGGATGAGAATCCAAAATCAGAACAGGCTGTAGCAAAGGAAATGTGGGCTGCAGACGGAGAAAGGAATGGAAACAAGATACCCAGGTCATGGAGTCTGTAAGAAAGATGATTAAAGAGGGGTATGGGTATGTACTTAAACAGACAGAGGGAATGAGACCTTCCAGAGATTAGGTGAGAACTTCCTTTTCCTGTCCTACTGAAAGGGGGGCTGAGGAAGGTTTGACATGTAGGACAGTTATTCGCTTTGGTCAGATGGCTGAAAAGGCCCATGAGTGGAGCATTCAAAGGAAGTGGGAAGGATAGCATGGAAGGCTCCTAACTCCAGTCTCTTGGTTCTGGCTCAGAGCAAACCCCTTTGCTTAGCAATTTAACTCCTTGCCAAAAATCTCTTTCAGGAAAGATGGCTTCTCTAAGGACACAAGCCAGGATGTCATCAATGTACCCCTTATGAACACTTAGACATGGCATTTTGGCTCACAAATGCCCTCACCTTTGCCCTTAGTGTTGGGATATATACCCCAAGGAGCAAAGTTGTTGGCCCACTGCACATTAAGTCAGCACCTCAGCATTCCTTGCCAAATTATCCCCTCACTCTTTTTGTTCTTCAACATAAAATGTGAAATTTTATCCCATTTCAGGAATGTGGGGTATCCAGAGATATTTGTGTTCTTAGACATGACCTAATCTAAGACATGTATTAATCCATTAAACAACTACCCTTTATCAAGCACATTTTGTCTATAAAGCATAGACGATTGGGTTTTTATGTACGTTTTCAGTGCTCTTAAGAACACTATGAATTCAGTTTTGAAAGACTCAGGAGGAATAGGAAGCATGTTTCAGAACCCAGACTCAGCGAAGCTCAAAGGAACCTGAACTTAGACTTGTGATTGGATGCCACAGGTTTCCATTCCTTCTGACATGCTCTGGAACTATTCTTATTAGTCACCAAAGGAAACATTATGCATACTTGCAAGTAGTCCAATATCTATCTGCTTCTCATCAGAGAACTATGTGAACCTTTATAAGTACAATGCATAAATATGACCTTTTAAGGTTTTAAGAAAATGACTTGTGATAGTCATCAACTCTTTATTTACAACTATAAACACATTCTCTTGAGGATGACATTTAAATTACTCCTTTAATGCTTCCAGCAATTGCTTTACAGCCTTGAATAGTTCATCTGTTTTCAAGAACGAGTCAGGCCTCCTGCTAGTACAGCCTGCCCCACTCGACATTTAGGGCTGCTGAGATGCTGCAGGGACACAGGACAAGACCCAAGTTCTCTGTACTGGCATCAAGGGGCCCTGATGTGTCCAGAACCACCACTGCCATGACCAGACACCCATGTCTCCACCCACTATGCTGCCCAAGATCAGGGGAATCTGGTTAGGTAGCAATGATATAGTTTAAGTTCTCTTGAATCACTTTGATCAATTACATGGCTATGATTTAGACCAGATCAGTTTACATGTGGATTTGCAATTCACCTTTTATTAAACTTAACTTTTCTTAAAGTGAAGATGTAAGGTAAAATGAATATATTGGTATTAATGTCTCCCCCATTTTCTCTAAATAATTTCTCTCCATTCATATATATATAGTTCCCAATGACTTCCATAATCTGTTGGGGACTGAAGAGCCAATGGTTAGATTCTAGCTTCTGTTGGGGAAAGATGAGACACTATAGTTGGGAATCAAGAAGTTAGGACCTTCTTTAGAGTCCATACCTGACCTACCCTGCACAGTTTTGACTTCTCAGTGGAAACTACCTCAGAACAAAAAGCATGGTGCTGTGTTCCTCACAGTTATCTAGAGATATGGAGAACCTTTGGAAAATTATCACAAGATCTTTTTTTCCCAAGGTAGTTGAGGGATGACTTCCTGTTTAAGCTTTAGGACACTTGTGGAGTGAGGAACATAAGTGGCAGTGAGAATAAGGCTAGATCAGGGGACAACTATACCAGGTCTTGTTTCAGCAGGATAGCCTTACCATAGCCTCTTCTGACTGCTCACTGCAGACCCTTCTCCTGTGTTCCATTGCATTCAGAGCACCTTTCTATATCCACTTGCCTCACCAGGCATTGCTGTTTTCCAGGCATGGGCATCAGAGCTACTGACATGACCTGACCTCAGGTTTTCTGAATGCTCTCCTGGTCACCCTCCTGTCCACAGAAGTGTGAGCCACTTTAGGCCCACGGCAGGAGCCACAGAAGGACCCAGCTCCTCCTCCCTGCTGTCCTTAAGCAGTTCCAGACACACTCTTCTAACACGACATTTGTCCTTGGCACACTCTAAGCTGAGTGATACATTCTATGTAATGGACTGGTCAGAGCTGTGTTGGAGTTGCAAGATAATTACTCAAACTCGTAGAATACCAGTGGCACATTCATAAGCTTTGTGCTTTTAAAGACTCAGTTTAGCATTCATTCATGCATGCAGTAATTCTTTTGTTTATTCATTCAACAAATATTTAACACTAATTCCAGCAGGCAGTTTCATGTGGCATAGAGAAAATACTGAATCACAGCCTCTTATATTATATGCCCCCAAACTACAAATTTGATGTAATATAAGCTTTAATTATTACATTAAACACATTCCTATTAAGTTTTGAAAATCAAAATAAAGCTGTTGTTTTATAGAAATCAATTTTGGAGAACTAACTAACTCATCTCTACATTTTGAAAAATTAAAAATTTGTCCAGGATTAAACTTTTTTAAAGTTCTGAGGACTTTTGACATTTAAACAGTTACCACAATACTTTTATATGGTATCCATTAACTGTAATAGGTTCATGGCAAATAACCACATTATGACTTCTAATGTAAAGAACAGAAACTGCTAAGTAACCTTATGTTGTTAAAATTCTTGACCCACATAACTACCCATTACTGGTTAAGTTGTGGAATCTGTGGTTTTGGTATATAATTGCATGGATTAAATAACCTTAATGTGTAATTACATGAAAATAAGCCATGTAGTTTAGTTAAATTGCAGTACAATTGTTATCACTGAATGTAAAGTGATACCAATTAAACCCTCCTTTAAAACACCACAAATTAAGATTTAACTACTAAGGAAATCCTAGAATGTGAAGTCATGGTATACCCTGTTTGAAATACCCCTTAGTATTTTCAGAGGTTTAATAGCACTCTGCATTAATTGTGCCTTATTTAAGAAAGTTTCAAATAATAGTTACTGATTAATGCCTTAATATATATATACATATACATATATATATGTATATATATATATATATATATATATATATATATAATTTGGTATTTGCAAAGGTGACAGAGAGACAAATGAAATTTTGTGATTGTGTAGAGTAAATATTTAATCTTAGTGGGTGGGCATTGGGGTGGAATTTGAGACAAGGGAAAATCCCCTGGTAATGCTATACTAATTCTTAAACTGTGACATTTTGTGTAGCAAAGATAGTTGGGTATTGATAATTTTGTATCATTCAACCTAATAAAAGATTAACAATTGCTGATATAGCCCAGTGGTGGAGCTCAAAGAGCAGGGAGTCTGGGGGAAGGAGGGAGAGTAAAATAGTAACACTTTTATAAATATCACAGCCATGAAAATGGCTTCTTTTTTTTTTAAATATTTTATTTATTCATTTTCAAGCAGAGAGAGAGAGAGAGAGAGAGAGAGAGAGAGAGAGAGAGAGAGAGAGAGAGTACACCAGGGCACCACCTTGTGGGTCTGGCTTATGTGGGTACTGGGGAATTGAACCCAGGGCCTCAGGCACTGGAAGCAAGTGCCTTAACCGCTGAGCCATCTCTCCAGCCCCGAAAATGGCTTCTTTTATCATATGTCATCCTCCATATGGATTAAATTGATAACAAAGCCAAACTGATGCTTTTGGGCCTCAGTTTTCTCATCAGGAAAAGAAATAATAGCCACACAAAGGATTGTCATAAAATTTCAAACAAGGCAACCCAGTGAAGGTACCCTATAAAGGACTTTATACGAAATAGAAATGAGTAAGTATGCTGTCTTTTCCACTTCCCCATGGGGCATGTTTTCTATTTTATATGACATGTGTTACAAGGAACTATAAGATCGATACACCCAGAATCTTTAGGAATTTAATCAAACATGTAATTTTGACACAGGGCACTAATATATTGTTAGACAAGAAATATATACTCTTAACAGAAGACTTTGGTAGGGGACATTTTAGCTAATTTTTTTTTCAAACAAAATGTTAGATATTTAAGAAAATTTCTCTGCACCTCTTCCCTTCATGTACCCCAGACTGTAACCTACAAGTGCCTCTCCATGACCAGGTCTAACTGCCAGATGTTCTAAGTAACTCTTCATTTAATCTTGTTTTTCTGACAGCAACTAAACAAATATCTTATACTACATTTAGCAAGTGAAACTTGGAGATATTCTTTCTGTTAGACAAATAGACTCCATCTGGAAAAAATAACCTCAGACACTTGAATGAGGAAGCATGAATTTATTGGCTGAAACCCCAATGAATGCCATACATGACTTTCTGCAGCTACTTCGCTTCACCCTCTCATTTCAAAGCTTATACACTGTAGCACACTCTACAGTTAGACAAGGCAATCCTTGTTGCCCACACATCTAAACACTGGCAGCCCTGAATTTGAATAATAGGTTTGTGAGGATTATCTGGATCAAAATGTTTCCTTTCATATTATAACACCTGCTTTACAAAGAATTTCCAAATATCCCTATGATATTTGATATCCGTTGTTAACAACGTGCCTTTATTCGTTTTTTATATTTTTAAAATTTAACAACATTCCATGATGAAATGGACTTATCATATGTAATCTTTTTCCTATTCCTCTCTACCTACTTTGTCTTATACTGATTTATAAAAGAAAAGCCTCAAATATGTTAATACCATTTACTTTGCTGATTGACTTTTGCTTCAGAATGAGTATTCTATATTATTTATACTCATTTTTGCCTTTCACAATGGACTGAACTGAATTTAAATGGCTTCTATAATATCAGCTTTTAGGAAAAAAGTGAAATCATATCAGTTGAAAACAAAAATATCTTCACTTTTATTTTGATAAAAAATGTTTGCATTAAAATTAATTCTTAATGATATTTTTAAAGGATGCCAAAATTTCAGTTCACACACACACAGGCACGTGCCTCAGCTCCTTCTTGACTGTAACTTTGCTTGTGTCACTGTGGGCAGGTTGCTTTTCAAAATGAATATTGCCTCAGACTTCTGGAATTAATTTTTACTACATTCTTTAATCTTTGCAGTAGGGTGCCCTATGAAACATGCTTGGTCAAACATCAATTATATAAATTGCCTTTCTTACCCACAATTCCCATGAATTCATGAATTCACCTTGATTAAAACTCTGGAAATTTTGAAGGGATCTTTGAAATCTGTTTGAGTTTGGCATCCTGGAAAAACAAACCCACCTAGTGGAAGCTGGCTTTGTACCACAAGCAGATATGCCTTTGAGGCATTTATCTTCCCTGAATAATAGTGACATAACAACAGGGAAATCTTGTGTTTGAAGCCTCTTGGCTGGATCTGATCTGCTGCTTGAAGCCATATGCAAAGAGTTGTGTGTACTTGTTCACGACAAGGAAGAACTGGGAGATGCTAATTTGCAATCATGTCATTCCTGTCTTTTCAGTCCTACCCAGGTCCAAGTCTGGAAAGTGAAGACTTTAACATTCCACCAATCACGCCTCCCTCCCTCCCTGACCACTCGCTGGTGCACCTGAATGAGGTCGAGGCCGGTTACCACTCTCTGTGCCACCCCATGAACCACAATGGCCTGCTCCCCTTCCACCCGCAAAACATAGACCTGCCAGAGATCACCGTGTCCAATATGCTGGGCCAGGACGGCTCGCTGCTCTCCAACACCATCTCTGTGGTAAGAACTGGCTTTCCTGAAGGCGGCACAGAAAGAGGGGCATAGGAAAGGCAAGGGACAGTTTGATTCAAGTCACTTTAAGTTGTGAGTGGTATTTGGAAGCCAAGGAGGTGTTTTTAGCTATAGAAATGGTCTCTATAAATCTTGTAAATTCCCAAAGCCTCTTTCTGTTGTATATTAAGTTTCAAAAACTTCTCTCAGCCTCAAATTCCACCAATATAGCTGACAGGGAAACAAGAAAACAGCCTTCATTTCTCTTTGAAAGGGGGAACATTTTTGATCAACACTGTCTCTACTAAGTCGGTTTCTTGTATATGATGGTTCCTCGTTCTGAATTGCTTAAAGATTGAGACATTCCCCAGAAAATAGCAAAAATAAAAATGAAAACCCACCAGGACATAGTCAGAGTCTAGGACTCTGTATTTTTAAAAAGCTCCAATAATTGAGAAATCCTGGCTGATCATACCAATTTTCATTCCAGTTTTGATGCTATATACAAGCTTAATTTCTGGGTCTGCTCCAAAGGATACAAACAAGATATGAGCAGTTATCTACCAAGGTCATCTAACCATGTTTGAAAACCCATGTCCTAGGCTAACAGTGGCTTACTTCATGCTCTTTGATTTTCATTGTTCAACTTGTTAATGGTCCAGCTAAATATTGTCATTTTCAGAAGTTACTGAGCTGCTCCTGTTCACAATGAGCTGACTAACTTGCTCTTACTGCATTGTTTCTAATTTTTAAAAATGCATTTCATTTTACCATTTATCCAACTGACTTGAAGATATGTCTCAATGTTGCATGATTTCACCAGAGAATATTTTATGGTAAATATGAACATAAAAGAGTGGATAAAATGAGAGTCAAAGGAAACCCAAAAGTAGTTTTTCTAGTGTAACAAGGCCACGCAGTGCATGGCATCTTCCTGAACTCTTGAATCTCTCTGGGTAGCTGGGAGGGACGAACTCCTGTGTAGCAGTTACTAGTAGAAAGTTTAGCACCAGTGTCCTGAGTTTTCAGATGGCATTCAGTCAATGTAGATGTATAAGTATAAACTAGGACTCCATAAAACAGAAGGCAAATTAAAAACAAAACCATGATGATGTGTGGATCTGAAAATGAACATATGTAACCATCATGAAAAACCACATGTCTGTTCCTGTTTGGGACTTCACCTTCAGACCCAGGTCCTGTGTGAAATCGGGTTCATTAGGGACCCGACTTCCTATGACATTAGCACATAGCAGCTATCTTGCTCATGGCTGTGCTCCTCATGGTGGGAAAGGGGATTGGGGGCCTGCAGTGATAGAGTAGGGACTGATATCTTTAAGTCTTAAAGCCTTTTAAAGAAACTGTACCTTCTTCCTAGTCAAGTTTTACTCCGGTTAGGTTGCCTCGGACCTTCTCACCATTGCGATTCAGTCCAGTGGCTGGCTGCAGGGTCACTCTGGATGGCTGGACCTGGTGGTCACTGTGTCCTCCCATGACACACTGGACCCTGGACTCAGTGCAGTCTTGCAGCCACAAAGCAAGGCTACGTTCTGGGTCCTTTTCCCACTGTGCCTTCTTCACTCCCTATCAGGAACCTTTTGTCATAACATTTCTATATATATTCTGCTCTCTGGGCCACTCTCAAAATTAGACTTAGGTTTGTTTGTTCATCTAATTATTTATTCATTTATCATCTCACCTAGCACTTTACAAGGCAGATGGAAGTGAGTGTCCTGTCTGGGCTAAGCCCTACAGTGAGTCTGTCAGGGTTTTCAATTGGATGTCCATGTACCTGACCTTGCTCCTTCAGATACTGGGGTCCTTGTGTTGAAGGTGGTAAGTGGCAAACTTCACCAGCCATTGCCAGTGTTGAGAGGCTCCGGCTATGCTGTGACTCTGCCCAATGAAATGTCATGTGATGCCAGCACGGGTTTTGTGATACCAGTCACTATCTGTTCAGGACTTGCAATATGCCTAGCAGCCCTGAAGGACACCCCTATTTTATTTCATTTAGAGACATTAACATTTGAGCAGCTACAAGAACTTGATCATTACTGCATTAGACAGTATAGGTCTAGTGAATGTTAGTGATTAAATCCATATTAGTTCTGTATTTTTCAAGTTGGCATGGGCTTGGAGAAAGACAATGTCCAGAATTAAATTTGTTGCCCATATTTCAAGTTGTGAATTTTTCTGGATGGATTTCAGGAGTGAGAGTTTGATATACTCTAACATTGAAGAAAATCTTTTAACAGTGGAATAACAGAGAGCTGTCATTTGTCTGCCAGTTCTTGGAGAAACAAAGAACGATCTCAGCTCTTGCTTGGAGCTGTCACATGACTAGAATGCCTTTGCTTAGTGTGTCCATTCTCAGTACTTGGCATGGTCATTGTGTGAGATTCAAATGACCAATTGATAAGAAATGACCACTGTGCCTTAGGAGCTTACAGACTGCAGAGAAATTATAATGTTATGAAAATTAGAGGGAAACGTGAAGCAATTAGAAACCATGAGGCAGTCTAAGCTCTCTTGTAGAGGCCATGAACTCAGTAGTAATTCCTAGTTGTAGAGATTACAGGAGCCTGTCTGGTTTTGGTATAAATTTAGTGGGAAAGGCAGGAGTGAAGTCAGCTTGAGGAATGGTTTTGATTTGGGTAAACAGAGAGGAAAGAAAAGGCATGTTGAGAACACTTGAAATCAGGTTGGATTGAAATTGGGATATTTGACTAAAGGATTCAAAATCAATAAAATGACGCTGGCTTGATTGAATGGATTATAAAAAAAATCCACTAGCAAGACTGGAGGTGGAGAATCAGGAAAGCCTCATTTCTGGACAACACTCTGGAAACAGGACCTGGGGTGGACAGCCACGATCATAAACTGTTTTTTGTTATTGTCGCAAGTCAAAAGAGAAGTGTGAGGGAACTTTTTCAAAGATAGGACAACAGGGCAGTTTCCACATCATCCCCAAGTATTATGTAGATTTAACCATGAACAACCATCTCAGTCAGGTACCTTTATTTTAAACTGAAAAGCACTGAGGGATTGTTTTAGTTTCCTGTATCTCTCTCTGTCTCTCTCTGTCTCTCTGTCTCTCTGTCTCTCTCTCTGTCTCTCTCTCTCTCTCTCTCTCTCTCTCTCTCTCTCTCTCTCTCTTTGTTAGGGCAGGGGGGGGTCGGTGCTGGGGAATTGAACTTTGACAGTCTCAGGCCCTCCTGCTTAAGTGACAGTGTTCTTACTCACTGAGCCATCTCCCCAGCCCTGAGATTGTTTTCTTGGAAAAATATTTTGAGTATAAGGTTACCTTATCATAGTTCCTTGGAAAGACAACTTAGCTTATGCTGGATAGAATCATGACCAACCAAACTACACAATGTCACACAAAGTATCTGTGCATGAAACTATCACATAGGCCCCCACAAATAGTTACAAATTTCATATACCAACTAAAATGTAAAATTATATTAAAAGATGAATTTTTTTTTTTTTTGGGTGAGTAATAAGGCTGCTTTATTGTTGCGGGCTTAGAGGTCCTTGTGTCGAAAATCCTTGGTTCCTGTCTCAATGGCCTATCCTGTGTTGATTCAATGACTGTGGTTATAGGTCCCTTGTTTTTTAAAATGACTGAACTGATTTATTTGTTCATTCTTGAAATGTGTTTACAAATAAAGGGAATTTGGGTAATCAATTTCTACAAAGGCAGGGCAGAAATGGCTACTGAAATAAGGGTTATGAGCAGCTTTTAGTTTTTCTCATAAAAACTAAGAAACTGCAGTGCTTGCTCCCCACCTTCTCACACCTTACTTACAAATTCAAGCAACTAGTAAAAGCTAACCCTGTGCCTTCTAAATAAGGAATTTGTGGTGACTTTGAAAGTCTTGTGAGTAGAAACTACACTCGGCATATTTCTGAAGAGGATCCACTATTTCCAGGAGTATCTCCCAGGAGCTCTTCAGTGGAAGGACTGTGATCATATCTTCATGTCAGTGCTTTCACGTGGTGGAACCTTAATAGCTGAGTGGATCAAAGAGATGGAAATATTTTAATTCTTATTCAGATATCTTATAGAGTAGCTACTGTGAATATATATGTTGCTCTTTGGTGTAAGTTAGAATATACAGTGCTTAGTGACTTTTGTCTGGAAGGCAAATTTCCTTGTGTATAGTTTCATTTCTCACCCCCTCTAGCATGATACAACTTCACTGATTACAAGGGTTTCCTATGAGTTTCTAATATATTTGACATGAGTCATTCCATAACCAAATCAACATCTGAATGAACTATGAGCCTCCCAGTAACAAAAGTTGCAATTGTAGCTCATATCTGTCAAAAAGGGAGTGGGCAGCAGAAGTAATCCTCTTAGAAACCAGAGGCCTTCCTTCTTTGGAGTGTCCCTCCCTGTATATTGTTGAATGAAATCAGCACCTTTGAGACAGGCTGCATCAGTTCAAATCCTTCCTATATGCTATGTAATGTAGAACAACAACCTCTTTGTGCTTCAGTTCTCTTGTCTATAAAAATCTGGTGTATGGAGAGGTTTAAGTGCTTGCTTCCAAAACCTAAAGGCCTGGATTTGATCCCCTAGTACTCACCAAAAGCCAGAAGCATAGAGTGGGGTGTGCATCTGGAGTTCCTTTGCAGAGGCAGGAGTTCCTGGGGTGTAATCTCTCTCTCTCTCTCTCTCTCTCTCTCTCTCTCTCTCTCTCTCTCTCTCTCTCTCTCTCTCTCTCTCTCTCTGTCTCTGTCTGCCCTCCTCCTCCTCTGCCTCTTCTTGCAAATAAATAAATAAAATAAATTTTTAAATGGGTAAAGCAGGAACTTCTATTGGATAAGCCACCAAGGAGGTAAAATGTGCAGTGCCTTCTGAAATTTACCATGGATCTGTAGAGTGCAGAAATACATAGTAGACATCTTCTTCCTTTCCAAATTTCCCACTGTTGCTTTTTCATTTTCTTTTCACATGTTCTTGTGCTGTTTTATGATAGGTTGAGACTCCTCATCGGTAGATGGTTGGGACTCCTGCAACAAGTTAGTTTTCTGGCACTTTAAAAAGATTCCATTTTCTTAAGCCCTCTGGTACAAGAAGCAGGGTAGAATTTCTTTAAGCACATACTGCTGAAGAAGTACCAATTAATTCTCATTCTCTAAATTCAAGTTCAACAGCCATTCACAAACTAATATGCAAGAGTTCCAATTTCTCAAAATTCCCCTGAGTTATTTTGATACTGGATAACTGATTTGTCTGCACTCCTCAGAGAGTGTTCTGGTTAAAGAAGCAGCTGAATGAGTGTTGGATAAGCTTGTTAACCAGGAACTAGTCCCAAGCCCTGTCTACCACTGGGGTTGGACTTATTCAGTGGTCCAAACTCAGCTCCCTGGAGCCATGAAGGCCAGCAGTGAATGAGAGCAGAGTTGTCTGGTGTTTCTGTTATTTGCAATTCTTTTAAAAGTTCCCCTGAACAAGAGTTTCTCTTCTCAGGAAGGTGGAAACCCATGATTGATCTGAGTAGTTCTCGCCATGGCTTCCATTTTCCTGTGATTCCTTCTGGGTTACACTCCAGTATTCACCGGACTTGCCAGTTCAGTTAATTAGTATATTGTTTCTTCTCCTCTTTTCCTTTTTCCTCTCTTTTATTTTTTTTGAGACAAGGTCTCACAATGTAGCCCAGGTTGGCCTAGAACTTGAAATCCTCCTATTTCCGTCTCCCAAGTGGTACTGTTACACTAGTATATAACCCTGCTTTGCCACTTAATAATTTTTCTCCTCTGCCTTTACCTTCTTAGTGTTTTAACTGACCCCCTCAAAGCCTCATCAGCCATGAAGATATTTGAACCCGCTTCAGATCATTTCTTTTGAAGGGAAAATACGATTCCTCCGTTAAAGAGGAAATGATGTTGCTTTCTGTGGATGGATGAGGTTTTCATGTTGTTAAAAAGATGCTGCCCAACTATTTTTGGAGGAAAGAAGAATAAGAAAATGCCCACATTAAATATTCATGGCTTCAGAAAAGTCCTTTGATTCCTACAGACTGAAATCAAGCACCTCTCTTCTTTTTGCTCCCTACTCTGATACATTCAGAGCTGGGTTTAATCATGGATTGATGGAAGGGAAAAATGCAACCTTGTATAAAGTCATCCAGGCTTCTGTTTGGCCTATATGTGGCGATAGCTTGTTCTTTGTGCAGTCAACAGAAGCTCTTTCATACAAAGAAAAACCGTGCAAAGTTTTAGAATGGCCTCACAGAAAGGATTCATTTAGAACCTGGGCTTTTTGCAGAGTGTGGTTTCTAATGGCACATTATAGAAAATTTACAATGAAAAAAAGCAACAAAGGAGATTTCAATTTCTTTGAATGCTTCAAATTTCCAGTTCTGGAGTTTAAAATGGAAAAAAGATGTTAAAAGGCAATAAAATTGGGGGGTTTATTTCCCAAATGCCTTCTTTTTTCCAGGCAACAAAAGCCAGCATAATGTATATACTTAGATTTACTGTAGTCTTTAGCATGCAGTCATGGCACACTTTGTGTTCAAAGGCCACTGTACAGCTGTTTTGACAGCCATCACTTCACTGGGTACCAGGCAGGACTCCCACAACGGAAGCAAGAGCGATCCTCTGGGCCCACGGGGAGTGCTGTGCATCAAGGAATTCAGATGTATTAGAACAGCGTGAATTTCTAATATGTTGCCATTATTCGAAGGACCACTGGCATATTGAATAAAGCAGCTTTCAAAGCCAAGCAGAAAATGTGATTACAGACAATTTGATTGCTGTTTTTTAAATAAATATTTTCAAAATCTTGAGGCATTTTATTTCATGTAATGCATAAAACACATAACTGGGCCAGAGCTAGAGATCTTTCTGGACACGATGGTCTGATGGTGTCACCCCATTTTCATACAGAATAATAGAAACATTCACTTCTAATGGAAGTTTATGTCACAGTAGCTTGTTTCTTTCTTTGAAAAGAAAGCATGAAAAGAGCAATGAAACGAGTGATTTTTGCCCACTACAACAGGAGAAAAAAAATGAGTAATAATAATTTAGCATTATATCATAATTCATTAAGCACTTCACAACTACAATTGGCTCCCTCACTCATATATACAAATTAACATTTAAACAAGGGCATGAGGGTATCAAGGGGATTAGTTAGGACAAAAGGATTTTGTGATAGCGGAAGGGGAACAGATAGGGTATTGAGGTGTGCTATGGTAAAAGTACATTATAATATGCATGTAGGATTGTCAAAAATAAAAGTTGTCCTATTCAATATTTTAACACATGAGAGCAACCTACTAAAATCACTTTAATACTATGAAGAAATGTATTTTCTTCTGGCATTTTCTTTGTCCATGTGACCACATGTAATGAGAGAGTAGGTCTTAGATTTTTATTTTGGTTTGTTTTTTTTTCCACAAATAACTAATAAGGCAGATAATAAGTGTTGTTTGTGGTTCTGTGTGAAGCTGCATGCAAGTCCTTTCTTTGCCTAAAACAGACCACTTGGACTCTGGAATCCATAAGTCTTTCCATGCCTCAGTATGTTAATGACTTGAGCTATGTTTTAGTGCAATAATAAAATATTCCAAACTAGAATTCTCTTTAATTGTGTTCAAGAAAGGAGCTAGTTTAAAAATATCACTTTCCTTTGTATGTCAGGCAGTGAGGATTCACTAGAACAGTTAATTTGTACTTTTTATTAAGCTGTAAAGTTTACATGAATCTGTCTCACTCATACTAGATGGTAGAAGTAAAAAAAATGTAACGTAATTATGTGATCTGCTATAAGCAAACTCTGGGAGGTATTCAATCTCGGGCTTTTTGGTATGGGCAGGAGTAAAGCTAAACCATTTGAGATATGTGGTTTCCTCCCCAAGAGCCAAGATTCCACAGCTTTACTTGGTAGTCTGTTTGTGTTTAATTAACCTTGTAACATTAAGTTAAATTGCAGTAAGAGATTTCGATTCCTGCCAGGAAGTTCCTTATTAAAGTTAACCCCAAGCCTCTGACTGCAACTCCAACCTGCTCTGTCTGCTTTAGCCAGAATACTTGGAGAAGAGTTTATTTCAACTATTTGACATTTGTTAAGTTAATCCTGAAGTTGTGTTTTACCTGGCCCAAGTAACCCCAATTCCTTGAGCCTTACCTCAAAGGTCATTGTTTTTCAACTTATAAATCAAATTAGCTTCCAACCCTTTTTATTTTTAAACATTTAGAATCCTGAAGAATGTTGGTCACAATGGAAAACAGAGCTCTAGATATTGCAGAATAACTTCTGAATTTTTCAAATTATCCTCTGGCCCCTTTTAGATGGTAGGGTCTTTAATGGTGTCATTGATGGATGACATTTTCAATGTTTGACTCATCAATTACATTAATTTCAGTATGTCTCATGCAGCATTGGTTTCTAACCAGCAATTTCCCACTCGTTTCCCATCCTAAAGGCAAACATCTGGGAAGGCCATCATGGTATTGCTTTTCAAGGAAGCTTTTTCTTTTTTCCCCTGGTTGGGCATCCATTAGTTAAATAGCCCATAGCAAACAATGAGAAGAAAGAAAACAGTTAGATGTGGACAAACGGATTTCTAAGAACATTCAGTCCCTCACTAGAGCCTTGACTTTCTTAAGCAAAGGGCTTTCTGATGTGCAGGACCTTGGGTAAAGCAATATGGAGCTGGGAAGAAAAATAGGTGTGAAGCAGAAATGAACAGCATGGACCCAGAACTCTGGGGCTGATGGGGGATTTGGGGTGGCTCAGTGGTAGAGCATGTGCTTAGCAAACCCAAGGCTTGGGGTTCAATCTCCATTACAGGAATAATAAAACCAACTCTGAAGAATGGTGCTCAAGTCTCAGGGGCGCATCTGGGGTCCTCCTATCCTTACTGCTTGGGGAACAGAACTGGGGAGTATTGCTTGTCCATCTCGTTTCCCATGCACCCGCTTGGATAGTAATAACCTTAGTAATAATCAGAACCCTCCTGGATCACCGCCTGCTTTCCTGGTGCTCCTCAGCAGCAACATGAGCCAAGCCAGTGGGAGCTCCGCAGCTATCTGCTCCAGTGTATGAGGGAGTCAGGGACTCCCATCACAAGACAGTGAGGAGGCTAGTACTGCTGTGTGTGGTTCTAGGGGGTCATTTCCCTTTGGGAACTGCCCCTACACATCTGTTTAGTCTTCTAAGATGATAGTTTTGTGTGTTGGGGGAGGTTGGTTGTTTCTTTTTGGTCTCACCCTCCAGACCAGGCTGTTTACTGTATAATATATATATATATATATATATATATATATATATATATATATATATATTTATATATATCCCAAGCTGGCTCGTGGTCTTGCATTGGGGTTACAAGAGCTTGTCATCATGCCTAGCTCAAACACATAATCTTGCATACTATGAGGGCAAAAGGCATTTAGTCTGTCACAGTACTTTCAATGTAACTAAATGAGTTTCAGACCTAAACATAAACACCTTTGTAGTCTAAATTAGCTACTAATTGTTACTAATTCATTAAAAATTAAATCAATTACAATGTATATATTTGAACCATCTTTTTAGATCAATATTTTGTTTTCTGAGTAGAGATATTTTATGGGCAAATATTGTTGTAAAATGACAAGACTTCTAAAGGAACACATTTCTGCCCAGTCTCCCCAAAATCTTGGGATCCAGAAGTAGAAGTGTAGAGCAGTACTGTGAGATTTTACCAATATGACCAGTGCTGATTGTTTCGTTACAAAGTGATTCTACCTTTGAATTGCCATTTGCTTGATTTGTGTAAGTTGGTTGTTTGCATTAAAATCAAAATGTTGCATTATAAACCCATTTTGTGGTGGAGTCACAGGAGAATTAGTCTATAATGTATTTCATGAGAACAATGAACTAGTCTCATTTCCAAACACTACTTCCTTCATCATTTATCAACTATTATCTAGAGCACATGGGAATATTTTAAGAGCAGGTTTTGGTTTCCTATTACATTTTTTTTCCATTTCAGATTTTTTTATTGTGAAAGTTCTGTTATGTAGACAAGTGTCACCCAAAGGGAACATTGTGATCTTTATCTTTGTATTAACCATCCACATGGTCACTGCCTGAGCAGTACACAGTGCTCAGGAGAGAAGGTACACAGAGCTGCAGGTTTGTGACCATTAAGATCTTCGAATCATTAAGATCTTAGATTATTTGACTTTCATACTTTGAATCATTTAAGTCACAAATAACATAATCATTCAGAGAGCAGGTCTTATTTTAATTTACTTTATAAACTTTACATTTTGATAAACACGTTAACATGGAAGAATTGATGGTTGAACATCTCTGAATTTAATGCACTGCACGAATTTCCCAGGGAAAGAAAAGAACTATTTAACAACAACAACAAAATAAACTCCTTGTAATTCAGGGTAGCATTTCTGTGTTTTGAGAAGCATGACACTTTATCAAAATGTGTTACATTTGAAAAGCATTATTCTCCAACATTTAAGGGAGTTTTGTTTTATTTAATAGCAATCTTGGTTTTTCTTTAATAAATAAATTATCTAGCCCAGGGAACTGAGCGGAAGAGGGGGCGGAAAGATTGTGAGAGCCGTGGTGGGGGAGACTGTCCGGAGGCATGGCACCCATCAGTAACAACACACTTGGGCCAGGAAGACCGAGATGAGTACTAAGATATCCAGGATCCCTTGCCACAAGGACTAATACAGACAGCCCACGGAGGAGGATATACAACTGATCAGGGATGGGGAGGGGGGGAATTGGGGAAGTCGGGATAACAACGCATGGTTTGCCCACTAAATAATGTAACTCATTATGGACAATAAATATTAAATTAAAAAAAAAGAAAAAAAGAAAAAAAATTATCTAGCCCAGAAAATATATTCCACTATGAAGAAAGTTCATCTCCTTTTTCTTTGTACCTGTTGCTTATTTTATCGCATCCTCTAATAAAAAGCAGACATAACTAGTGGTTTGCTAACATGACATCAGACCATCCTTCAACACTATGAAACTTTCAACTGTGTTGAATGAAAATAGCTCCCCAGTTCTGACAATAGTGGTTTCTTTAATGTTATTGCAAAACAAACAACAAACAAAAATCCTGTGAGGTGAAGGCTATCAGAAGAAAAGCAAAGCAAGCCTGGTGGTACAGCCCTGGAAGCCCAGCTCCTCAGGAAAATTGTAAATTCAAGGCTTGCCTGGGCTGCAGAGTGAGTTCAAAGCCAGCTGGGGCAACGTAGACCCTATGTCAAAATGAAAAGTCAAAACTGAGGACTGGGGATAAAGCTCAATAATAGAGCATTTGCCTAGTATGAATGAAGCCTTAGAATTAATCCCTAATCCCACTTCTCCCCCTTGAAAAATGACAAGCATCTTTTTAAATCTTTTTATTTATTTGCAAGCAAAGAGTGAGGGGGGAGGCAAAAACAACTATATATATATATATATATATATATATATATATATATATATATATATATATAGAGAGAGAGAGAGAGAGAGAGAGAGAGGGAGAGAATGGCCACACCAGCTGCTACAAACACCTGAACATGCTCCTCTGTGCATCTGGCTTTAGGTGGGTACTTGAGAATAAACTCAGGTCACCACTGAGTTATCTCTCCAGCTCTGAAGCATCTTTCTTTGATGTATGCATTGGATGGTTGAAAAGTAACAGATAAAAGAAAGAGAAAAGCCAGGCACTGTGATAGTCACCACCAACACCCATGTTCCATTTGAGGAGCAGCTACAGGTTCCGGGTGTGGTTCTTTGTGATGGGCTGTTTTTGCACAACACAGCAGAAGCATTCTGATGACAGCAGCACATGAGACTGACCCAGTGTGTGTCCAGCACTTGCCTTCTTTGAAGCCACCAGACATGTAAGGTGTCTATTCATCAGATATTCTGGGGGGTCTACATTGTACCTCAGATCTGCTGTAGGAACTATGTTTGAAATCCAGGAACTCAGAGTTCACTTGCGGAGCTAAGAGTTACATTCTTATATAAAACATGGAGATAGTGTGGAAGTTTGGGAGATTAAATTCTCAAGTAGAGAGCAGTCTTGAAATTGTCAGGGTGTGTGTCAGGTCCTGCTGAATCCTGCTGAGGACATCAGTCTTGAGAATGTGAGCTGGCCTGCACTTGAGCCCTGCTTACCTCTCTCTAACAGAGGCTCACCATGAACAGGTCATTTCACTGTTCCATGCCTCAGTTTCCCCTTCGGTAGTGAGAGCTGAATAGATGTGTGCGTCAAATGCCTAGGAAACAATTGCAGGCCAACAGTGAACTTCGTGTTAGCTGTTTTATAACATCCAACCCATCTCTGGTTGTCTGCCTCTATCAAATGGCCTCTTCCAGGTACCGATGGCCATGTTCCATGGGACCCTTCAAGGGGAAGTTGTGACCCCAGCCTCTTCATGGCCCCTGATCTTCACAAGATGAGCACTTTCCTCGGCCCTGTATTTCACACAATTCTAGGCCTGCCCCAGACCTAGAAACACCAGGACCAAGGGCCAATGAGTCTGAACAAACCTTTACTCCTTACAAGTTGATTTATCTGAGTTCTTTGTCACAGTGACAAGATAACCGACAAGCACCCAATGTCTGCGCCTGGTGTGTACCCACAGGTTCCTTCTGCATTCCATCAACCACACCAAGAGGTAATATAATCCTTACCTTGCCCTAGGGAGCAACATTGAGGATGCTGCAGATAATATGAGGCAGGTCAGTTCAGGTGGGTGCTAGTCATCTCTGTAGTTTACACTGAGTGGGAGGCTGGGTTTCATGTGATAGTGGTGTGGAGAGTTTGCATTGAAAGCTCAACTGAGCCATTTGTCCCGTCCTGATTGTCCTGACCTCTCACCTCTGCAGACTGTGTCCTGACCAACTTGATGCTGTAGCTACTGGAGCCAACCCAGTGACACTCGCAATCTCCCTCTCTCTGTCTCTTGAAATAAGTTCATACTGTGTCTACATTGCTGAAATAAGGAATGAGTAGGAAAAGACGGGCCAATATTTCAGTGAAAAAGAAAGGATGATGCATTTGGAATGCTGGCTGGGTGGCTGTAAATCACTTAATTTTTCTGAACTTTAATTTTCTTATCTGTGAAAGAATGGAAATGTGACAGTAATATTTACACTGTCCTATGGCTGTGGAGATAGGGGTACAAGAACAGGATTTCCAGTATATGAGGGTTTAGGTGTACTCTCCAGGGGTCATGCATGCAGTAACATTGCATCCTATGATGCCTGACAGCAACTCACCACCACGGAGTAGCTTAATTTACTCCACTTTTCTTCTAGGAAGAACTCCTGAAGCAGCAGCAGACTAACCTTATAGACAGGAAAGCCTGCTCTCTGCCTAGGGCTCAGGAGTTGAGCTGGCTGGCCCGCCATATACCCAGACTGAATCTTAAGGTATCACTTTATCCCATCATAGTATAAGAAATGTAATTTTTAAAATACAAAAAAAAATGTCTGTAAACTAAGGAGGAAAAGTCTAGACAGCTTGACAATGATTACTGATCTAAAACTAGCTAGAAATATTTCTTTCTCCTTAATAAATTTCCTACACTTATTCTGACATTTTCCTATTCACTTTGAGTTTTCTCTAAAACTTGAATATTCTGTGCAACAGGGAATTAATAAAAGCTAAAGAAATAACATAATTTGAATGACCTTCAACTAAATTTTTTTCATTCCTGTCCAGTAATGGTACATTGTTGTGACTGGCATCATAAAAGCCATATGCCCAGAGGTCTGAGGACCTTCCAGGTATAGTCTGAACTCCTGATATGGATACAAAGCCAGTCTGCATAGGATGAGGAGGCCAGAAGGTCCCTAGCCTTGACTCACCAGGATGAATATAAGTCCCAGCCAGAGCGCGGTGATATGGAGATCCCCTCACAGGCCAGAAGTCAGCTGGAAAATTACTCTGCCTGCCAGAGCCTTGGGTAGTTATTTTAGAACTAAGACTCTGACCATGTCAGATTTGGTTCAGTTTTTAAGAGTACTCATAGTCCTAATCAACCCAGACACCCAGAGACCTGTGGGGTTCCTTCCCCTCCTAGGATCCTGACATAGGAGGCCTGACTTCTGGCCTCCACTTGTATACCATACACGTGTACATGTCAAAACCTCAAAGATTACAAATTCAGATTTTCTGAAAATAGTATGAGTTGGCGGTTGCTAAATATTGGGTTTGAGTAAAATGTTAAGTTCTTTTCTCCCCCACCATTGAAACCTTTGATGCTAATAGTGAAATGGGTAAGACATGTGGCACAGACTGTGATCTGGCAGAGGCACATCATGTGTAAAGTCTGGGAAGGAAGGTTCTTGAAAGTTGAGTGCTGCAGCAAAGAAGGGGAGGAGCTGTTTTGTGCCTTCCATTTTTTTCTCTCCCATTCTGTAATGCTTATATGAAACACAAAATATAAATATGAAACCATTCCAGAAAACTAAGGGAAGGCAAAGAGAAATGACTGTAGCCACATCTTCCTGAATAGTCCATAAAAGGAAAAAATAAGAATTAAATTGCCCTGGGCAATCTGTCAAAATTTTGAGAAAAAATACATTAGTAATGAGAAAATATCAAATGCCTATTGAGAGACAAATGCATGTGTACCTAAGTCACAGATCACAAAAGGGTTTCCTCAGGCTTCTCAATGACAACATTGGATTATCCCTATTACAGGTTATTGGATAAGCACTTCCATAATATAGGGCCCTAGCATACAGAGGAGGAAGGATCTTGGCCAGAGGGCTCTTTGACTAACTTATGAAGATGCTACTAGGAGTGAAATGAGCAAGAAGAGAAAGTGATGAGGGCTGTGTCCATACAGAACAATCAAATATTTGGCCCTAACTAAAGCTAGTTTTGGCTCCTTTACTTTGAACATATTTGAGCGAATATTTGTGACAGTAATCCTGCTGATAGTTGTTGGGGAGATTCATTTCAAACTCTCCCATGTCCCCTAATTCTAAAATAAGGAGGGGAAGTCAACTTTAATATTTCTTATGCAATTTGGAAATGTTTTCCTACATGTTCTACAACTTGACACATCAGATGAAAATTCAGGATTTACCCTAATATCAAAAATGCATTTTCATCTCAAATAGAAAGATGTTTGAAATCTTAAGGTTTTAAAGTATCAGCAACGTATGGCTCTGCATTCGACCTCCAGTTTCAGACAGGCCTGGGTCTTCTGCAGTGTGACCAGTCTTGGCTTCTGTACTGGGTTTCCTATTAAAAGTGTATTCCCTTAGTGCTTCAAAGAATCTGGAAGATCTTAAAATTGATTCTAAAACTGAACCCCATTTTTCCTTTTGGTGAGGCAGTAGAGTATCTACTGTACAGTAGTGTGTCACTAAAACTAACTCAGTGTGATAGTGAAGCAAGCAAGCAAGAGGTCATAGTTAGGCTTCCAATTAGGCCTATTGCTGGAGGTGATACAGAAATTAACATGGGAATAGTTCCTGCCCTCAAGTGTCTAGTAAAACAAATAAGGCATGGACTTGGAAAGTCATGCAACAATTCAAACTGTGAGACTCATCAGTTAACATATAATGTGAGTCATCAGTAATCATTCAAATCCTCATTAATGGAAACTACCTTTGAATAGGGTTGAAGAAATAATTGATTATTGACAGGGAGCAGTGGAGAATCTATTTTTGGAGTGAGGCAGTCTTGTTGAATGGATAACATATGAATGAGTCACTATCTACCCTGGATGACCGACCCAAAGCCCTGTGGACACACCCTCTGTTCATCCTTGTAACCCAAGCACCCAGTTCATGAATGAGCCTTGGTGCATCTGCCTCGAAAATGCTGAGTCAGCCCGCATCGTTGGCTTCTCTGCTCTTATCCCTGTTCAAAGCATTGCTTGCTTTTTGGAGTATGTCTCGGCATCTCTACTGACCTGTTTCCACAAAGCATTCCTCAAAGTCAATGTGATCTTCTTACCATACTGAAGACAAAAGAGAAACACCTAGATTTCTGAGCATGGTATCCAGGCTCTCCTGAGCTTCCTGGCTGGTTTCATACCATTGGGCCATTAACAGGCACAGTGTCATGCAGGCCACTGTCTCCCACCTCCTGTATGATGACCTGGTGCTGGCTTTTCCCTGACAGAAACCCTCTTACCTCAGATCTTCACATTTAGTTCTCAGCTCAAATGTCATTTCTTGTGAACACAGGTCTGAAGTGGCACTGTGACCCTGCACTTCTACCTATTCCTCACCAGTGTCCTGCTCTAAGAAAAATTAGTTAACACTGTAAAGCGGATACAGGAAAAAAAGTGAAAATATGTAAGTCACTTGGAGTGTTGTGACTGTCTGAAATGACGTTTCTTTTTTTAAGGGGTGCATCTCCACCCCCCCAAAATAGGAGGTTCCATGAGAAGTGGGAGTTCAGCTGATTAACCCTGAAGTAGCCCACACAGCTAGAAGATACATCAAGAATGCAGGTGTTTGTTGAATGGCACATATATATTGAGTACAGAGGCTTTTGAAAGATGAATCTGTAGGAAAGCTCACACTTCCTATCTTAATTAGACTTTATGGAAGCTGGAGCAGTGTGTCTCTACACAGGCGCACACATCACACACACCAAACATACTCTGCAAATATTAAATAAGCATAAAATGATGTCTCAATCTTTCCTTCCTCTCTTGCATCTTACCTTTAAACATTAATTCTGCTGATGTAAAATTTATAAAGAACTCGGGACAATTCCAAAAAAAAAAAAAAAGCCTACAGATAGGATGGAGGAACAAGGAGATGCTCATAAGCCACATGGATGATCCCACTCCTAACTTCCATGTGCGGTTCTTCTCCCCCAGTGTCGTGCCTTCCATGATAGCAGGCCACACACACAGCATTCTATAATCCAACAGAGAGGGAAGCTCAGCGATGAAGCTAATAATTTTTCCCACCTCAAGATATCTAATGACAATCCTCATAATAAGAAAATCCGGGACTATGTAGACAACACATGCTCACAGGAAAAGTTCTCCAACTGTCCAGATTTCAAGAATATTTTTAAGTATGAATATTCAAATACAAATATTTGATTAAATGGCTAAAAACTGAAAACAACTCCTTTCAGAAATTTTAAAAAGAGACATTTAAGTAGTATTTTAGTAAGCTGGTTTTTCAAAATAATTACAAAAATTTTATGTGAATTTTGGTGAATCTGATAGACTGACAAATAGTTTTCCTAAGTTTTTAAAAATATGTAGAAAAAAGTCATAAAGAGTTTGGAATTTGTTCCTTGTCGTTCTGATTTCTGTCTTTGAGAACTGAGAGAAGAGGGCTTACTGAGCAACCAAAAGTACTCATGCTGTTGAACGTCTAGGTCAAAGATGGGGGTATTCACCTAACCTTTAGGTACTTAATACCAAATCCATTGGTATACCAAATGATATTACATTTGGTTAAAACACTCTGTATTTATTGGTAGCAATTTGGTCTTTCGAAATTGGTCACATAAATTTAAGTCTTATCAAAATGTTTAAGAAATTTGTGCTCTATCTAGTCTTAGCTGGGTTCATATGTCAATTGTGTATTTCTTTGAAGTCATCTGTAACATTTGTGAGACTTGATGTTTATTTCATTCATAAATTCTGTAGATCAGGATAGAATCTCAAAAATAGTCATTTTACATCAATTTGCAAAGAAATTTAGGTAAAGCCTCAAGCCTAAGCTAAATTTTCCTTTTGACGTTCTCCTTTGAGTGACATCTATGGTTCTGTGTTTCCTTTCTTGACTCCTTGCCCCCACACAGGCAGGATCTGTGCTCCTAAGTGACCAGACATTTAACTTAATCAATCAGTTCATGCGTCACTGTCCATGAGTCATAGATGTGTCTTTAGAGGGATCTGTATGATCCTATCTCTAAGGGATGATTAATGAACTGGCAATATCACATGCTTTTAAAATTAGGTAATTTTGTTTTTAGTTTTGACAAGAATATATTGAGCTGTTTTTCTGTTCCAAGGAATAGTATAGATGCTAAAAATAACTCTTAAATAGATGTTATTATCTAACTTAGTGCCTAGATCAGAGTCTTAATTTTGGCACAATTGACATTTCAGTTAAATATTTCTTTGCTGGGATGGAAGAGAGTGTCTTTTACCTTGTAGGCTCTTACCTTGTAGGTTTTACCTTGTAGGTTTCTTACAGCCCTGGTCTCCACCCATCAATTTTTACTTCATAGCTATGGCAACCATGATATCTATCTCTAGACTATGTCAAATTTCATCTGGGGAAAAAATTTCTCCTAATGAGAACCACTTGTTTTAGTTACTTTTCTTATTCCTGTAACAAAATACTTGACAAGAAGCAACTTAAGAGAGGAAGAATTTATTTTTGCTTACCATTCAAGGGACACAGCCCCAATGGCAAGGAAGGCGTAGGTGGCAAAACCTGAGGAAGATGATGACATTTAGTATGCCATCAGGAGGCAGCGTGCTTTCTCCTTCTTGGTCCTTCTCAGTCTCAGCCTATGGAACAGTGTCACCCATAGTTAAAATGATGGTTCCCATCTCAATTTAGCCCAATTGAAAAATCTCTCTCATGAGTCGTGGCCTTTCCAACCCTGCCAATGAGCCACAGGCTGATGGCTGACATCCTGGCAAGAGATGAACCACCCAGACCTACTGTGGAGAATCCACATGGAACCCCACAGGGAGCAGTGGGATAAGCAAGAGACCTATAACCACAGCCAATCAGTCAACCCAGGATAAGCCAGTGAGACAAATACCAATGATTTTCAACACAACCTAAAGAAGAAAAGTACAGAGGCCCCTAAGAGCTCAACAATAAAGCAGCCTTAATACCCACCATGACTCAGGGAACTGAGTGGAAGAGGGGGTGGAAAGATTGTAAGAGCTATGGTGGAGAATAATATCCAGAGACATGGCCCCCCTCAGTAACAACATACAAAAGGGGGTGGAACCTGGTTGACTCTTAGGCTATCCATAACCCCCTACCCTCTATGGACTGAGCCAGTTTGCCCATGGAGGAAGATACCCAGATGATTGGGGACAGGGATGAGAGAAATCGGGGAATTAGGGATACCATTACATTATTTGCTCATTCACTGTATCTAACTATAGATAATAAAGATATAAATAAAATATAAATATAAAAAAGCTAGGAGGAGATATTTGAAACACTGCAAAACTCAACTGGTTCATCTCTTTAACAATGACTTTCTTCAAGAAAGACATAGCTGACCAACAACTGAATACAAACACAAAATGCCTGAAATTAACAGCAGGGATGAAAATGCTAAATTGAGCCTTTTTATAGACATTTTATTTTTTATTAAGTTGAAACTTTGTATGGGTATGTCATATGTTTGTTGGTACTATTTCCCTCCTCCCCGCCTCCATTCCACCGAGGGCCCTCCTCTGGGTGATTGTTGGTATTCACCATGGGGTTGTTAGTTATGAGTTGTGAGAGCAGCTCATTTTGGGGTAAGGGTAGGTATTCCTTACTTAATAAGTTAACTTAACCTCTGGATATTCCTTTCCACCCTGTGGCTCTTAAAAATCTTTCCACGCCATCCTGAAATCTTTGAATCTTGGTGGGTGTGTTCTAAGTCTACTAAATTAAGCCTTTTAATCCAGTATTTCTTCAGGAAATCATTCTGAATAAATACTGTCCTATGGATTCAAACGATTAAAAAAAAAGATCTCTCTCACAAACAAACCCCAAGTTCTTTCCATGGTGATTCTAAATCCTGTCCAGTTGACAATATTAACATCACTCTTTTGCATAGGTCATTTTAGGCCACATGGAGTGTACAGTGATTAGAGCCATCCCTTGGAGGATACTGTAGGAGCTTGTGAGTATTCTACCTACCTGTACTGTGACGCTCTCTGTATAAGAACAGAATCAGAGGAAATGGTGGGGCTCAACCCTTCCCCTTGCTTCTCACATTATGGTACAATATATAAACTGTTTGAGATGGCCTCAGTTCAAAGAGTTAGCAGGAGCAGGGCTAGACCTATACCTCCTTACTCACCTGGGTTCTTCTTGCCATTGCTTCTGGATGAAGGAGGCATAGGAATTGAGAGGTCTCTACTCAAGACATGACCTCCATTTTGCTTAGGTTATCATTCTGAGAACTTCCAGGTAAACCAGCTTACCTGGTTTAGCCAACTGCAGAATGGAACCAGGTAGACAGCTATAGCACACACTTTTAGCTCACTCATTCTAGTCATTATCATTTAGTGTCTAAGATATGATTTATATTTTTCTTGAAAGGTAGCTAAGTGAAAGCTGCATTTGAGCTAAACAATGGTTCCTGAGGTAAAAATTAAATAAATACAAATTGCTTTTTTTAATAGGAATCAAAAATCCACTAATAAATATTTCTTACAACTTTGAATAGAGATTTATAATCTGCCCTTGAGATTTTAAGTATTGGTAACATAATATAGTTATCACTTAACATGTTTAAGTATCTATTAGCTTCCAGGAAGACATAATATGTCTTTAAACCTATGAGAACTCTATGAAATACATACTAAGAAAAGGAGGTATAAATAAGTCTATCCAATTCAATAGGAGGGAACTTTACTGTGACACCTTAGATGAGGTCTTGGAGAAAAAGAAGAACAAATACACATTCATTAAGAATACACAGTACACAAATACTATCTTATAGTCCTGCCATTTGAAATTATTTCCTGTATTTGCAGAAAGGAAAAATTGTAAGGAACACAATACATGTAAACAGATCTAGAAAGGAAAGTGAACCCAAAACCAACAATCAAAAGTTTCGATTGCATTGTGTTGTACCATGGTGAGAACAGAGAGCTAAATCTCACTAAGCATCAATTCAAGCAATGCAGAGGAGGAAATGATTAGCTTGGGAGCAGTTGATAGAGAACCTGCAATGGGAAGTCATGGCATCAGGAACATGGAGGGTTTCTAAAAAAAGGAGATGTGAATGGACTTGTAAGGTTTGTCACTGTCTTCCTGAGTTACTCTAGATTTTGAATTCTGACGTAAGATCAAAGTATGACTGAACTGAGAATCCATGGCTTAAGTCATAACACCAGGGATAGGAGAGAGTGTTCATTTAGCAAAAACAAGGTGGTGACAATATACAGAAGGGGAAACCAGGTACACCCATACCCTGTGCCTACCAAGTGCAGAAATATTAGCTCACCCAAGGGTCATGGAATGAAACCACTGGGTCCTATTTTGCACTGCCTACCTCAGACTTCCTGAATTGGAAACTGTGGATGTTGGGGGCCATCTGTTGATTCAGTGCACACCCTACTTTGAGGACCACTGTTCTAGAGTGATGACATGAAACAAAGATTATCTACACATTATCACCAGATAAAAAAAGAAAATGTACTCAACTTTCCCTGAAATAAGGAAAAAAAAGAAAAATTATAACCACTGTTCTCAAAAAGTATCCACTGAATCATAGAGTTTGATCTAGTCTTAATTTAAGATATAACCCAATCATAACAAATAAAGTGAATTAAATTATATTCCATTACCTTAGTATATTTCCTTGTGCCTATAAGACCTAATCAGTCCATGTAAAAATCCAATATAAATCCATCAAAACAATAAGGCAAATCATCCTTCTTTGATTTCAAAATATAAGTTCATTAAGTTTAAGAAAAATTATGATGTAATCTATAGAGCCAAACACAATAATTTCCTATAACCAGAAAAAAAAAAATGAAGAAAACATGTAAGTCCATCAAAGGTACTTTGAGAATATCCAGAGACATTGCCCCCCTCAGCAACAACACACAAAGTGGGAAGAAAAAGAGGAAAACTGGCTACCTCAGGTGCAGTTCTTAACCCCCTAACCTATGGACAAATCCAGTATGTGCACCGAGGAAAGACCCCAGTGGGTAGATAGGGGACAGAGAGGAGGGAAAGGGAAACAGGGACATCATCAAAAGAGTTGCTCATACAATGTGTATACTTACTCATAATAGAGATATTAATTTAAAAAGAACAACTCCCTCATCATTTGAGCAGAAGCCTGGAGGTATTTCAGCACAGGGCATTGCATTGAAATGTAATTCAGTTTGAGTGTTCTTCCATTGTTATGCTTAGAGATGATTCTAAAATCATATAATAAAGCTCAAAATAATCAACTTCAGTTGCTATAGTATGATTTAATCAGTTCTGAGAAACGCAGAATTATCAATGGAGGCTTATCTGTAATTTGATATTTAATGAAATTATCCATTGCCTGTTCTTGATCCAAATGCACCCCCACACACACATATACATATGCATACACACATATATACATACTAAGTTTCTATTACATATGCATATGTTATATATGAATATTTATTTGTGCATTGCTAATATAATTACATTGTATAGTTTATATGCATTATATGCCTATTGTATATATGCATGTATGTATAAACTAAATGAAATAATATAGAATTGAAACAAATCTGAAGGTTTTGTTATTTCCTGACATTCAAGTTTCTGGACATTCACAATGACTTCTATAGCTACAGACCCTAGATATTAAATTATATGAAATAAATATGCTTGTCCAAAACTGAAAGTGGCTCACTTCAAACAGCCTGCACTCCAGACTTTCAAGGGGACTGTTTTAAATGGGTCATCCTGTATTAAACCATGAAATAAACTCCTCAAGGAATTTGGAAGACATCCAAAAGGTTGTGTAATTTGACAGTAAAAAGGCAAAAGACTAAAAAATATATTGTAGACAGAAATGCTGTTCTGAAGGGGAAAAAAAAAGATGAGATGAATTGGGAAATGTTTGCCCAAAGCAACCATGTGGAGGAATGTTTCTTGAGAAAAGATGTTTCTTTAGTTGTCCAAGATGCCTGGTCGAGAGGTCCTCCCTTGGAGTTTTAGTAGTAACTCTGTTTTTCTTTGTTTGTTTTGTTTTGTTTTTTGCAACTACATTTTGGATCTGCTTGGTAAACACCAACAATAGCTCCAGAATAGAACTGGTGCCCAGGGTAAAAGATGCACACAGCCGAAGTAGAGAAATACAAATCATCTTAGACAAGGCCTGTTTCTTCGTGTTTCCAATCTACAGGTCTTTGGAGACCAAGACAACGGTCTCTTAGAGGTTCTTATGAAATATAACTTGGAAAACCAAATCATACTGTTCAACTACCTTCCTTGAAAGATTGTATTACAGAAAAAAAGGTCATTTCCTGAGTAATAGGATTCATATTGTCAAGACATACTTCAACAAAATGTGAATCACCTGCTAGGTATGAGGATATACCCATGTTGCAAGAGCCTGTAGGGCATTTCTGTTCACCCAGGCGCAGTAAGCCTCTACTCACTCTGATAAACTGCACTTAAACAATTGCTCACAAATTTCAAAAAATATGTCTAATTTCTCCAACATAGTTGTTGAATTTTCAAGATTGATCAATTTTTAAAAATGCCTAACTGCCAAGATTGAGCAATGCTGCTGTTATATTGATTGTATTTTATGAAATCAGAGCATTTGTGCAGACTTAAAGAAAAAAAACAACTTTTTAAATCTCTTACATTATGGTTTGCCTTTGGGTTCTTACACATTTAGAATTTTTCCAGCAACTCATAACCAGAATTAGGACACACTAGTTACTTTTTTCATTGCTGTGACCAAACCCTGATAGAAGCATCTTAAAGAAGAGATGGTTCATTAGGACTCACAATTTCAGAGCTCATCTATTATACTGTGGGGGTGGGGAGGAAGCACTGTTCACACTGTGGTGGAAGGGAAGCAGAGAGAAGTTCTAGAACACTCTGGCTTTCTCTTTCCTCCCCTTTCCCTTTTATTCCTTCCAAGTAACCAGTCCACAGGATAGTAAAGGGGTAGCGTTCCTGGCTCAGCTAAGCCTCTGGAAATGCCCTAATAGACACACTATTTCCTGAGTAATTCAAAATCCAGCTAAGTTGACAATAAAGACTGACAATCAAGTAGGGTGGGTATTACCAATACTATGTATCAGGCAATCAGGGCACATTAAGATGATGTTCAAGGGTCTCCCAGACTGCGTTCAATGGCTCCCACCTTTTTTGCTACCTCACTTGCCAAAAATCAGGTCTGTTCCTCAGATGGACAGTTTATGAGCTTGATATCCAAAAGCTTAATTCAGAGTCAGTCTGAGGGCTCTTCAAGCTTGAATGCTCATGCATTCATCAGCGTCTTGCTCGAATGTGGATTCGGGGTCATTGCATTTATTGTGGGGATTCAGAGGCAAGCCAGTGCTGCTGGCCCAGAACCAAAGCTGGAGCAGTGTCCTGCTGCTGCCCTGAATAAGTGCTGAGCAGGAGACACAGTGCATCACATGCCGCTTGTTCTGATATCCAAAGATAAAGACTCCTTGTCACTCCTCAGGTTATACCAATGTGCAGCCAGGGCTTCTAACCGTGAAGCTACAGTTTTTCTATTTTCCTTGAAAGTTCATCAATCCCTGAACCTAATTCTTAAGAGAGGAAGATAGTCAATGATATTCTGTTAATGGGAAACTCTAGAATCTAAATGACAATTGCAGGAAAAGGCTTTGTCTAATAGAGTGGTCAGTGCTGTGAGCCAGCTGCACTGGCTGGAGTAAATTTATCCCTAAAGATAGGCTGAGACCAAAGAACTCTTCATGCAAAAGTGGTTCATTCAGTTACTACATACTGTCTTCTGTGTGCCAGACACTAAGGCACACATTGGCCTGACAGAGGTACCACAACTCTTGCACTTAATATGAGACAAGGATGAACAAAAATGTGTTCTGATCAATGTTGTGGATGAGACTAGACACTGACTAAGGAACATGGGAGACGTTCCTCATGTATCTGCCAGCAGTATTCATAAAAGGCTTATAGGAAACTTTCAAGCTTTACTCAGAGGTGAGAAATCCAGAGGAATGAGAATGACCATTGTGACCAGAGAAAGGTGTGAAGTTCTCACAGTTAGGGAAGGAGAAATGAGTCCTAAGGCATTTCAGGCTGGAGAAGAGAGGAGGCCAGCCCCTTAGGCAGGAGCCATCACAGAGGACCTTTGTGCCATGGGGAGTGAAACAGGGCACCTTACATGCAAAAGGCTGGCCATGATAAACCAGAGAATCCCTACCCATGCTATTACTGTACAGTTTTATGATGAAGGACTTAATATCATATTTTCATGTTTAATAAATTGTGGTTCCTCTTTCTGAGTTATAAATTCTTATATGACTATATATTTGAAAACACCTACCATTTTTGAAATTCAGTCAATTGAATTCATAGCATTTGCCTCATATAAATTTGCTTTCTAATTTTGTTTCTAACTGGAACATAATTGTAGATATTTATGGAGTATAGTATGATGTTCGGATACATGTATATATTGTGTAACAATTAAATCACAGTAATAAGCTTATCTGTACCATATTCATTTATCACCTACTTGGGTGAGTATATTCAAAATCCTGTCTTCTAGTATGTTGAAATATTCAGTACAAAACTGTCATGGTCCCTTATTAGGCAGAAGAACACCAGAACTTGCTCCTGTCATCTGACTATAACTTTTTATCCACTGACCTCTCCCCAGCCTCTGATTAACAACTTTTCTAATCTTTACTTCTATGAAGTCAACTATGAGCACCTAGCTTGTAGCCTCCAGGAGTTGCAACAGGTTTTATTCTATGTTTATTTGTTTAAAACAAGTTGATATAATCTAATATTCTGTTATGAAAACACCTTAGATATCAGACCAGGTTAACCAATAGGAGAAGGGTACAAATCAACCTTTCCTGCTAAAATACTATAGGTGCTGCCTTCATGCCTGCAAACAGTGTTCCTTAGCATTTCTCTTTAAAGAGATGCTTGGACTTTGTAAGCTAGGAGTTTCTAATTCCAGGAATAGGCTGCATGTTCACCAATATCAGCCATGGACATCTTGGCACAAACAACAGATTAAAGCATATATGATTGGGCAAAATCAAAACATGTATGATTTCATGTATATTCAGTGTTTGGTACATTTGAGTTTGTATTTGAGACAAAGTCTCACTCACAAGGGGTTTGGACAGGAACCCCTTGTATAGATCAGCCTGACCTCAAGCTTGCAGGGATCCTCTTGCCTCTGCTTCCCAGACTGTGTTTACAGGTATAAGCCACCACACCGGGTGAGGCCCATGAGTTCTGTAGCAGGTGAATAACCCCAGGGAGAACAAGGCCACTAAATGTGCTGGAAGTCAGTGGGTAAGGGAAACAGAAGGCTGAAGGTCGAAGGATGACCAGTCTTTACCCTTCTGGCTTCCTTCATCTTGGTCCTACTGGTATCTGTATGGAATTTCTAGTCCTTGTAGCTCAGAATAGAGTTATGAAAAGATGCTCTGATTTTCATTGCTGCACACTGAAGCAATTTCATGATCTCTGAGACAATCAGAAGCCGTGTTGCCAGAAATCCCAAAACTGTAGGTTTTATTCATAATCTCATGCCAAGAGAGAGAGGGACATAAGCAAATATTTTTGTATTTTGAAAAGGATGTTTTATTTTATAACATCTTGAAGGAAGAAAGCAAACAAGCCTGGCTAATGCCTATTTAAGAGAGAGAACATGTTTTTCCTAGTTAACGACAAAGATTTCACTGAGATGGAAGAAGAAAATGTAGCATTTATAAAATTGTTGATGTAGATATAATTAGATCCATTTTAGGACCAAAAGTTTTATGCAGAAACTGACAGAAGGATACACAATAATTATAGTTTCCTGACAAGCTGAATAGAGTTTTCTTTTTTTATCTTATGGTTTTAGAAAACCAAAATGTAAATAAATATGCAGCTTGACAGATTGTAATTGCGATCAGCAAGGCGTCTTTTCATTTAATCAGATGGTGTTATTAAAATGGGGTTACAATTAAACATTTTATAATGTGACGTAGAACTCCATTAAAATTCTCCAGCAAATGGCAGTTTACATGTGATGCTTCTGCATAGGTTCCCATTTGCAGAAATGTTATTGGCTGTGACCTTCTACTGGATGGGTCTCTGGTTTTGTTTTGTTTTTTTTTTTCCTTTCCTTCTTACTTTGATAAATGATATGGACAGCCAATTTTTTTTCTTCTAAGAAAAACTAAGGTATTAGTTTTGCATGTTCTTCTTGTATGATTGTGACCCTTACAGTGGATGTACTGGACCAAACAGAAAGCTTGACAAAAGCATGTTTGCTTGACAGGAAATTCATTTTCTGTGTTTATATAATACTCATCCATGTCAACTTCAAATTAATATTGAGCTTACAATTAAATTTGGTTCAGAAAAAGATTAATAGGAACCTTTTGCAAAGTGTAAATATCAGTTAATATTTTATATTCCTAGAAAATCACATTCTTAAACAAAGAATGAGAAGGTATGAAAATGAATTTGACTATAATTAAAATGAAAACAGTCTCAAAATTCTGGCAGGGCAAAATTATGAGGTGTTTTTGCTTAGAGTCTCAGTCATGATGTGACAACCCCTTGCCGGATCTTCCTAGAGCTCATTCTGGAATGTGACTAAACATTGCCATAGCATCAACACTGGGTGATTGGATAATGGAACATAATGGAAACAAGAATCCAAATTGTACCTTGTACACTTCTGATAATACAAAGGAACAATGCAAGAACAGTCCCCAGAGTGAACTCACAATGTGCCTTCACTGAAAATCTACCACCACACAGCACAGGAGAAAGGTCTATCCATTTCTAGAATAAGAAGTGAATACAGCAGAACCTATAATAGACTTCTCAACCTAATGTGACATCTGTTTGACTTAGCCAGGAAGACAGAATTTATTTAGTGGTAATGATGGTCACCCTTGGACAACAGAAGTATTGGAAGCATTTCCCATTTCCAAAACAAAGCAACGTGCCTAGTAAACTGTAACTAAAGATTTTTTTAACAGACACCTTTCAAATTAGAAACTGTCCAAATGGTAAATGCTGCCTGTCAGTGAGATTTTTCAAGGAGAAAACTGTTTTAAAAAGTAGTGATTTGATTTAAATATATATATATATATATAATTGTCCCTTTGTGGTAGTCAAACAAAAGCAATTTAATATTGTTTCATAATTATCTACAGTTCTGTGACACAGACATTTTCTTTCCCATTCATCGGCTATCTGAATACCCTTCGTGGTCTCATCACTCCTCACTAGACACCATTTCAACAGCATAAAAAGAATTTGAAAGTAAAACTCTTCCATTCATTTAGAGTTTTCAAGTGTCCCCCTCTTCTACAGATGGAGAAGACACCCCACTGCTGGGCTGTCTGTGCAGTCTAGGACTATGCAGGGTGGGATACAAGGTCAGGACAGGGGCTGATCCTGACCATGTTCTAGTCTTCATGATCTTCCCTTCCATCCCGATGTGGCCACTTGGTTTTCATTCACTCATTTAGTAAATATTTGTAGAGCTCCTCCTATGTGGCCGGCATGCTGAAGTCACAGTGAGCTTACTGAGACCAATGGAATTCATTCTCAGCCAATGCCATATGAGAACAGGAAAAGTGGACAATAGATCATTACCTCAGTGAGGCCCCTGCTGCCACTGCCTGGAGGAAAAAATAAAAGTGGTTGTTGGCATGCACCTAGTTTCCCAGGGCCTGCCAGCAATACGTGGAACAGCCTATCATTTTGTGTCAACAGAACACTGGTGAATGTTGCAGTCCAGATAGTGCCCTCGCTCCCAGGTGGAAATGAGGCTTCAATCCCCAACTGCTATGGAAGGAGACTCAAATACTGAATGAGGAAGTGTCTTCTTTGTAACCTGGAAAATCAGGAAGTCATCTGACAGCAAATATTTCTTGTACCTCCTTTTGGAAACCATGCCCTGTGCTCTAGTGGCACATAAAACAGTAAAGAAAGCATGTGTATGAGGTAGGAATGGTAATAGTGTGTTTGTGTGTAGGCATGCCCATGTTTTCCTGATAGTCCAAAGTAATCTCTACAATCATTAAATGAACACTTGAGAAAGAAAAGAACGATATTAAATGAGTATACCGAAATTAACACATTTAACAATTGAAAAGCATTTTATTCTATTATGTTGCATTCTGTAGGTCTAGCATTTTAGTACATTCCTTTAGCAAGACCATCCAAGTCAATATCTGAATATTTTCTTATTGGAAAAGACTGTGCATCTTTTCATAAAACATGATTTGGACCCAGTTTCTTAAATGTACATACTTTCTCAATGGTTTAAAAAAGGCTAGTATTGCTTATGAGCCTCATGTTTCTACTTCTTAGTCATCTAACTGTATGACCAAGCATAAAATAGTCCACTTTATTAAAAATTGATAGAAAATATGGCAGCATAGTGACAAGAGCCCTAGATGATCCCAGGTTAAGAGTTCTGGATATAATGTTATGTAATTCTATAACTTTGAGCAACCCAAATATCCTTAAATATCCTAAGTCCAGATAAGAGGCCCGGGTGTCTGTGAACTCATTCGCAATTCAGTTTTCTTCCTTGGAAGAAAGATACAAGATGAGATGAGCACTATGGTCTCTCTTTGTTTGGAAATTCTCTGTTTACCATGTACCCCTGATTCCTGAGGCTTTCGGTAATGTCAATATTAGCCAATATTCAGAAAGATCCCTTGTTAAACTTGGGAAGCAAAGATGAATATTCCTGGAGTTAGTGGAAAACCCATCTGAGTCCACTTCTAAATACCACTGGGGGCAGAAACGCAGCAGCTGTTGAGTAGTGCAGACACAAACTACATCTGAATTCTGGACTAGAAGTGAAAAATAACTTATCCAGTGAAAACTGTAGAGGGAATTTAGATAGGATGTAATTACACAGTTGGAATTTGTCCAAAAGCTTTTGACTAACCTGCCTCCTCCTACAAGAAGTACATTTACCATGGGACCACTAATGATGGCATATGATCAAGACCTCGGTTATAGCACCCAATTCCCCAAAACAGAGTCTACCACACGTTTGTAATCTAGTAAACTCTCTTAATGCCCATCTTGGAATATTTGTTTAGTACTGATTTTCAGCAGCAACCATTCTTATAAAATCTTCCTTTCCTCTGGAGTTTCTAGTTTCACTCTGCCTTACTTCAATTCTTCATTTCTATATAATTTCTTGGAATGAACTATATGAATCCTTTTTGCTCAGTGTTCTTTGTTAACAAAGGTTAAGCTCCATTTAAAGTCATACTTTTATGGTAAACAATATTATTTTTATTTAGATTAGGCACTTTCATTTTTAGAATTCATGCTGGGCCAGGTTTTAACCAAACACAAAGGAGATTCAACCTCTTGTTAAGCATAAGGATAAAATAGTAAAGAACAAAGAATTTTATTTTACTGGAATTGGTAGATATAACTCAGTCAGATATTAAAATGAATTTAAGTAATCCAATTGGCCAGAGGGTCAGAATATTCATATCCTGATTTTGATAAAATAAATTGATCAATGAACTCATCTTTCCAGAAAACATGCATGTAAGCCACATTTTTATAAGAAAGCTCTATGGTGTAAAAATGGAAACAAAAACAATACCCAAATTCTAGATCCAAAGAACCCTCTAGATTTGAAATCGTTTTCTCAGCTTGGGTTTTCAGTTCCAACTAGGTGTCTCCCCCACCAATGCTCATTTCCAGTGATTCAGGTTCTGTGGGTCAAGAGGAAGCAAATGACTGTCTTCAGTTCCCCTCCAACTGCCACAATGAAGGCCTGCTGCTGACTTGGATCCGCATGCAAATGACAGATTGAAGTGTTCATTTTTCATTCATGCATAAAGACAGATGAATAGTTATTCTTGTTCAGCCCAGAAATTGATGGTGATCAATAAGTAAATGCAAGAAGAGTTAAAAATGGAATTTGTCAGATAAAAAAGTGTTATTTGTATATTATAAGAAACATATATAGCAATTTAAACAGAAAGGTGGAGAAGCACATACGTTGTAATGAAGATTGTTGTGGGTTATAACCCTAGATTTATTTTCATGCAATGATTACATGTATGTGTGTATATATTTATGTATATATATATATATATATATATATATATACACATATGGTGTGTGTGTTAAATTATATAGGTAAGTTATGCCAATAAAGTGAATAGTATATACTATACCAACTACTACATTGATATGCAATATAGTTTCCATTTGACAATACAGCAAGTACACATGCTGCATGCCAATTCTATTCTATTAGAATTAGACCCAAATGTCTGAGCATACATACACCTATTTGTGAAGTCTGGCTGGGTTGTTTTGCAGCTTGCAGCATACTCTCTATTGTATTTTTACTTTTCAACTTGTATGTAGCACATATTTATAAACCGTCCTGATCAAGCTTGAACCAGCTTGATTACTTTTGATTTGTGCTGTAAGATTTCTTCATTCTTCCTGGAAATTTCAGGACATTTTTTACTCTAAACCTATTCTTTCTTTCTTTAGATTTATTTACTACCTTTAGAAATAGAAAAGTCCAATTTCAATCATGTTTGAAATAACTCATTTTAGACAAGTACGTGCTGCTCTGCTTACAAAACATATATGAGTGGAATATGCAATTACTACAACTCAGTTTCCTGCCACAGAAACATTTCAGCATTATAGCATTACAGAAATAGAATGACATGCATAATGAAAGATTTCAAGATTCACCCAAGGCATTTATTCTCTTCACCTTAATGTTCTCAGCAGTAGCAGAGTATCCATTAAAAGGTACTATGAATTATGGTTGCCTAGCAACTAGAAGGAGCTTGTAACAGCACCAAAGAATGAAATGGCTGGTTGATAAAATGAATTTTCTCTGAGCATTAGCCTGTTGAAACTGCCTTTTCTTGTGGAACATAAAGTGCATTTATTTGTCTCATGCATTTTTTATTAGAAAATTATTTGAGTTCCAGGGACTTGAATCGTTTTGCTACAGGAGATATTTGATTTTAATGTGTTATACTAAAATAAGTAATAAAAGATGCTTTCTTCAAAGCAAAGTCACCAAACAATAATATATGGATTTTTGAAGGAAAAAATAAAGTATTTGATAAGCTATTCCACACTGGTTTCTAATTAAGAATGGTCTTTGAAAGATTTCAAAATTCTACTGATACTGTTTAAGATATAAAGTTAAAATAGTGGATTCTTTTTAGTTATATGAGCTGTAGAAAGTCTGCTGCCATAAAATGTACAGAAATATATTTTTAGATGATATATATTTAGTATATATATATATAAATTTCATTTCAACAAATATCTACACATTTACCAATTACCAATTACAGATTATCTTCATTTTAACTTATCTTTATTGCTGCATGCATAATCTTAGTGTGATGTTCAAATAATATATATGCATATATATTCACATTACTGTCAGTTCTAGCCTATTCTTGTTGCAGTGATTTAATTATGGTCTGCATGGTGTTGCTTTGCAAGTCTGTGCCTTAAGGAATACACTTGGGTGATATGAATAGATGGTGTCAGCTGCTACTTAAAGTACACATTCAGGTTTGTTATAAGGTACTATGATGTTTTCAATTTAAAGTTAATTTGGTCATCTGCTTACACTCATAAAAACTGTAAGCAACCAAAAATTGAAAAAGCAGATAAAAACAGCTTCCAGTAGAAACAAATAAAAATTGATAGACATGATGTTATATTTTTCTTTTTGTTACTCATTTACCTCATTTCACTCTAATCTTTCTAGATGCATCTAGAGTGTTTCGCATAGCACTCTTTATCTGTCTGTGCAAAATATAGCACAACATGTATTCACTTACTCATGTGTGCATGAAAATTGTGTTTCTTAAATGCCAACTATTATATTTTTCAATGGCCAGTTTATACAATATATTGCTTCTGAATGTTGATACATCATTCATTTTATGACAACACAATCTCTGGTTGGAGCCAAAGTCTATTCCATTGATACTTCTTTGTTCATAAATAAATGAATAATTCAAACTGGGTCTAAAGCAAGTTAGCTCCAAGAGAGTCAAATGGAAATATTATTGATTACTATAAATGTAAAGAATTTTTTACAGAATAATTGCTTACACAGATTACATTGAAAGGGTGTTCTCCTTAAATGACAATTTTAGCACTATCTTAGAATCTTACCTATAATTATTGGAATATATTCATGTAGGCAAACAAGTTTGTGGCTTCAGCCAGTAACATTCATCAGTAGTATTTCTGCAGAAGCTGAAATTTTCAAATACTGCTTTAGAGCTACATTTTGTTAAAGTTGTTTAAATTTTCCTACATTATTCTTTTAGCTAAAATCAAATAAGATTTTACCTTTTTGGAAATTCTATATAAAAAGAATCCTGCTGTCCCATTTTCAATGTGAAGTTATCAGCTGGGTTCTCTGCCACAATTGTGTGAGATTCAGATATTATTTTTCTTGAGCAAAGTTCAATACAATTCCCCAATAAGAGAGAAATTCTCTCTTAAAGTGAAGAGTGTCTCAAGCCTAGATTTTGGTGGCTGTCTGTAAGGGCTGTTTTCCCAGGTGAAGAATATGAAGCCCACACTGCTTTCACCCACTTAGTGCAAAGCAAAGAGAGGAGATGAGGATGGATCATGTTAGCCTGCACCTTTTCTCTTTCCAGTTTACAAAGAACTGCCATGTACGTGATTTCGCTCATTTTTGACAACCAGCTTGTGATACTGAGTTCAGGAGCTGTCTTTAGAAATGGTACTAGATTAGAAGTAGCAAGACCAAATCATGGTTAGACCCAGCTGCTTCTCCTTAGCCTGAAGGACCTTTCAGAACGTTGGCGTTCTTTAAAGGGAATGACATTGTCTGCCTCAGTGAATTGACCACAAGATTACAGGTATAATCTCCCATGGAGGAAATGATGAAAAACACAAATAGAATCTGAAATGGAATAGTCTTGAAACATTGAGGTTTAGAATAGACAGTGGTCCTCCTAAAAGATAAGCAGCTTTAATAATAAATGGTGTGAGGTCGCTGCAAATGCTAATCTGGATGCTTGTGGGTTTTCACTCCTAGGGTTCGAATTGTAAAGGGATCATGAAAGTCTGTTTCTGAGCAAACACTGACCTGGGATGTCAAAGAGCACCTTGGACTCTCTTGGAAGTGTGAGCACACTTCACTGTGTCACTCAGTGGTGTGAGCCCCAATGCCCTCCTATGGTCCATGTGGGAAGCTGTTCCCTCAGACACTCTGTTCTCATCTCCTGGAACTTTTGGTCCAATACACTTCATTCATATCATAACTATATAAAACTTGGAAGAAAATATCAGTTGGTTTCCCCAAACCATCCCCCAAATCATTAATGCATCAGCAGTTGTTATATTGCTAAAATAAATGATATAACTTGTTAGAACAAAAATGTATAGCTTTCCAGCATAACTAATGACAAAAGAAGTCAGCTCAGGGAGGTGATAGTTGTGTTTTTAAAGCTGTATATGAATAATCACACATGAATAAATCAAACATTAATCACTGTGAATATTTTGCAAAGGTATAAATTGAACTTCCACAGAAAGCTTGACTTATTTGATTAACAATGAGTTTAATACAGAAAATCCCACTTAAACATAAAACTATTACATTCATAATAATCCTATGTAGCTACTGAGGAAGTCAAATTGAAAACTCTTTCTGATATTTGCATAGACTTATGTGATACCGCCTGTATGTGTTTAGTACGTGCTTACTAGCTAAAGGATTTTTAATAAATATACCTGAAAATATTTTATATTTTATAAATTTATTCTCAAAGTATTTTAATATACCTATATTTTAGAACTTTATTCCTAAATTGTTATATAACCATGGAGAAATGAATATTGAATCAAAAATAACTGTTTTAACATGAAACCTTTAATTTAAGTTTTTCTCTATAGGAATATTAAAGAGCTAACTGATACTTTGATGGATTGCCAAGTCACTAAAATAAAAATATGTAGACATGTCCAAGGTAGGAGGCAAATGGGATTTATCATTCATGGAAATCACATTCATGGTTTATCCACGATTGCTACTGACTCATGTATGTAGGATGTGTTTTTTTTAAAGAAGGAGACTTATTTAAATGAATTCTCACTTCTACAGCCATCTATGAAAAAGTGGCAGAATCTAACATTTTAGTCTTGGAATGACTGTAGGCTCATGAATATTCCATCACTGACAGTTGGCAGGCTCTTCAGATAAGCAAAAACAGAAGGTCAAAGAGAAGCAGAGAACACATTAATGAGTTTCACTTGGTGTTGTGGTTTGATTTTGAATGATATATTTTTTTCATATGATGAGTTTCTATCATGCCTGTCATTGGCATGCACTTGTGATATATATTTTATACCCTCCTGAATGCGTTTGAAAGACCCTGTCTTCATGGGGCATTGTTTTTCTGACATATTAATTCATTCTATAGTATCTAAGAGTTCTACCTCCAAATTTCAGATTTCTTCCATCTAGAGAGCTTGTAGTGGAAATAAAGTGAATATCAATTAAAAAAGAAATATGTTTATAGAGTAAGACATAAGCAGTAATTAAGTAACATGGAGATCATAACTTGCAAAAGCAGTGTGATTTGGTATGGGTAAGTTTGCTTCTAGAATTTTCTATAGCTAAGAAATTCTTTTACATAATCTACAGTGTCACTGGTGTCAGTAGAAGGTAGGTGCAATATTAAGAATATGATTTTTACTATATCCAGAGGTAACATTCTAAGAATTACAAACATTCAGAGGGCAAAGAAATGCAACTATTTCTTTGTTACAAAAAAAAGACCTTTGTACTACTTGAGACAGGATACATATGTCTCATTCCTAGTTCAGGAATATGTTGCAAAATAAATCTTAGCAATTCTTTGTGTCTGACAGCAACTGATGAATGTGGTGGCTGTCCATAAGCAAGGCTTCATGTGGTCTACTCAGAGGAATAGGTGAGCCCAGCACTTTGGATGAAGAAACTTCCTGAAATTACATTTTTTTTTTCTTCCTGGTAAACAATTAAAACAAAAAAGTTGGAGTAATATGGTATTCCAATACCAGTTCAGGGAATATCATTCCCATCATTCCCAAGGGGTCAGAGGCCCAGCAGCAAGGCTGCCTTTCCCAAAAGTTGGGAACAAAGCCCTTATTGCGTTATTGTTTGATTCCTAGTATAGCCTGAGCTCTGCCACTCAAGCCAGCATATGGCCACAGCCCTGCTTTTCCTCCATGGCATCGATGCCAAGGTACAAAGTATTTTTTACTCCATGTTTGACAAAGTCCAAAGAGGCAGAAATGAAAATTAGGGAATTGTAGTTATGTAAACACTGGAATTTTATTAACATTGGAGTGAGGGGTATAAAGAATGAGAAAAAATGTTTGACGTTTAGTGAGTGCTCTTCAAATACTTTTTGAAGTAATAATCTATATTCACTATAAACCACTCTTTAAATGACTCTGCCATCATTTATAGCAGAGCACATGTGTACTCGGAGCTTTAGAGTTGCATTTGGGTGTCGAATCTTCATAGCACCATTCTGATAAGCATAGTAAGTTCTATTTTTTCTGTACACAGAGAATCTTAGGCTCAGGAAATAAAACAGACATTAACATCTATTCTGGAGCGAGGAGCAGTAGTGCATACCTCTAAGTCCAACATGCTGAGGTTAGAAGGTCATGACTTCAAGCCAGCCTAGGTGACATGGCAAGTTCAAGGTCAGGCCTGACAATTCAGTGAGACTATATGAAAATAAACATTTTTAAAGAGCCGGGAACATAACTCAATGGTAGATTTTTTTTGTCTAGTACATGAATAACCATGGGTCCTATCTCCTTGACCATAAAACAAACATATAAACAATAATACACTAATTTGTCTTCTTGTAATCTATCCAGAGCATCCCAGCCCTATAAAATGTGCTGAGTTATGGAAGAAAGAAATAGGGGAGGGTGAGAATTATACTATCTTTCTCTGCCTGAGACAATTGCTGGAGAGAGCCCTGTAATGATGACACAAAGCCAGAAATAGGTTAACATGATCTTCAAGTCAGAAAACGTCAGTCCAATTAGATTTTGGCTTACAAGAGACAGGGAGCAGTATGTGCTCACTGTTGTGGCTCATGTCCAGCATGGTTAGGAAACATGTGATAAAAGCACCCCACTGGCTCATGTATACCCTTCAAGAGTCCTGACACCTCTCTGAAGTTCTGTCTTTTTCTGCAGCTTGCTTTGTGTTTATATTTTTAATTATTTGTAAAATACTTGATTTGGGGTTTTGTTCTAGCTAGCCAAAGATGGAAATAAAATTATTGAGAATTAAATTAGTGCCCATAATCATAGCAGAGTGTGTGTGTATGTGTGTGCATACATATGTAATTTGAAGCAATTTGTAGGGTAAATCTTAATTTCTTCGCACAATTATGGCTTTTTGTATTTTCTACAGATACAAAACAGTTACTGCTGAATTATGTGTCACTGAAACAGAGTAAACAAGCCAATAAATACAGTAGCATAATATAAATACAGTTGACTTGCATTTATACTTTGTTTGACTTCAAGTATTTTTTCTAGTTTGCATGTATGTGCATACATGGTTGCATATATGCACAGATATGCATGCATGTGTGCACACAGGTATAGGGAGGTTAACATTGGTTGTTTTTATGGATCTCTCCCCAGTTTATTTGCTGAAGCAGTCTCTCAAGCCCAGGGCTCGCCTGTTTGGCGAGTCTGGCTAGGCAGCTTGCCTTGAATGCCCTAGCTCCAGATGCTGAGCCCTGAACTAGAGGCACCTTGCCTGGCTTTCTACGTGGGCTCTGGGGATCCAAGCTCTGGTCCTTATGTCTGACATAAGCTTTTTATCCACCGAGCCATCTCCCTAGCCCATGCCTGTGGGTTTGACCAGCATACTCATCTTTTCCTAGGTATTTCTAGAACCATTTCTGTAGCACCATCTTTTATTGTTGGCAACACCCTTAGAATTCTCAAGATTGGCCTCTACAATTTCTCTCTGTTGAGCAATAGCTAACTCCATTTTATAGTTCAGCAAAGAGGGAGCTGGAAACTTAAGTAACCAGTCCAAGGTCATGCAGAACAAGCAAAGCAAAGATGTTCAAAACAAGAAGATGCTGATTCCTAGCATACTCCTTCTCCCAAAGAGCACCTACCTCATGGAAACCATGCAATGCATATGCTTAGCAAAGCCTTGATGTAGCCTGCACGTGAACCAAATATACTTGGCATGTATGATTGTATCTGTCTGGTGTGAACTCACTCTTTGAGATCTTGCAAATGCAGAGATCTTGAGGTTGTGGGATACATGTAAGAGATCCCAAAACTGAATTGTTTCATTTGTTTTAGATGCAATCTAGCTAACATCCTTCATCCAATTATAATCCAAGTGCATTTTCATCCACCATGAGGGCTTTCAAGTTTATGTTTGTTCAGCTATCTGTCACAGTATGCATTAGACTGAAAGCCACTAGAAAAGCAGTACCATTCTACTTGGAGAAAGAAAACTGTCTCATTGATTTGAGCTCTAGCTTTCTGGTTCTCTCCCGCTCTCTCCTAACCCCACCTTGCCCTTGCATCTACCTCCCTTAGAGCTTCCTACCTAATGAAGTTGCATCTGTCTTTGTGTTGCACCAATGCAAGCTATTAAACGAAGGAACACTGAGAACCCAACAGTTACACTGCGCTTAGCAAAGCAATTATGACGATGGTAAAAAGTCAAAATGGCTGCAGAGCTTGATAATTAACATCTGTAGAGGTGGTTTCTCCCAGGATGGTGGCGATTTTGTCCTCCTCATACAATAACCATCTCCTCTTCACCTATTTCATGCTGTGAACCCGAGGGGCTTAGAAAAATGTACTAAGCAGTAGAAACTGGGTAATATTAACCTATCAGAAACGCACTAAGTGAAAAGGAAAGAAAGCCATAGATCTGTGAAACACAGTTTGCCAGAAACACAGGTTCTCTACTCTGCCTAGGCAAACACTGCGAATAGGGTGAACTTCACGTAAAAATAGAGTCGTTTCACATGTCAAGAGGAAATTATAGTGATCAAACAGCAACCCTCTCACCCTTGCTCTTCCCCACCATGAGGCACTCTGCTTCCTCTCCTCTCCATTCCCTTTCTAGACAGCAAGCAAGCAGAGTGATGGGAACTTGGAACGATGGAGGGTGAGGGGCAAGGGGGCGAGGGGCTAGGGTGGCTGACTTCAGGGGTGGCACTCCTCCCAACACCAATGGCTCATAGAGGGCCTGAAGGCTCCTCGTCTTCATTTTTCTGAGTACTTACAGCCTACCACGGCCTCTCCTCTGGCTTTCCTTCCCTTTAGCCACTGACAAAGAAGCCTCCTTTCCTGGCTTATTTTCTCTTCTTCTTTTCCTTTTTCCCCTGTTGTTTTTCTTTCTTGAGATTCACAAGTGTGAATGTGTTGACCTCCTAATCCTTCTCTTCATCTTACACAACAGCCTCCTCCTTTGGGTGACAGCTCTCCTACCTACACATGTGCTTAGGTTCCTAAAAAGGAAAATGATAACTTCCCCTAAAAACTCAAGTTCTCAACCATATGCCCCACCTCACTCCTTTACTGCCCAAGCCTCAGAGATGCTCCTATTATCCATCTAGAAACCCCTGGATTTATCTGCCTTATTTGAGACCTCAGCTTCTTCCCCTAAAAACATCAGGAAGAGACAAAAGGGAAAAGGCCTTAGAGATAAGAATGCCTGAGCCAGGGAACTTGATCTCTGATATTTCCTGCCTGGATGGGAGTCCATTCTCTTGGCTTCACAATAGTCCCGTGTCTGCTAATCCTAACCCTGAGCACATCCCAACACCTAGGCCAGTGTCAAGGGTAATTAGCACCTCATTTGGGTATTCTCATTTTGTGCTTCAGAGTCTTTGACTTCAAAGGCCTGTCCCTTTCAGATCTTCTGCTGGCATCTCAAACTTAATTTCCTTGCTACACTGAGTTCCTCTGCCTGAGTTCATCTTTTATTACTGTTCTCCAGGTTACCAGCATGTGAAGCCTGCTGGCATTATTTTTTCTCCCTTATCCACTGTCATCATTCTCTGCAGTATTTCTCACCTTTTTACACATTTGTACACAGCAGTACCCCGCTGTGGTGCTAACAATTCTAACAAGAAAGTGAAGGGCTTATAATTGAAACCTCCCCTGTAGGCTAATGCTTGGAATTCTTGGTGCACAGCTGGTGGTGTTATGTTTGGAAAGATCTGGCAACTTTTGAAGGTCTGATTTACCTGGAGGAAACAGGTCAAGGAGATGGGTCCTTGGGGTTATATGATCCCTATCCACTTCCTTTGTCCTCTCTACTTCCTGTCTGTCTTCTGCCACATGTTCCCTCTCAGCACTGTGATATTCTGCTCAAGCACGAGGGACCAAGAAACCATGGGCAAAATCCTCTGAACCAAAGCAAACTCTTTGACCTTTTAAGTTGCTTTCTTAGGTATTTAGTCACAGTGGCAGGAAAGTAACTAATAAAAGGACCATCTCTTTTTGAAATAATGTTCAGATTCTAAAGAATTTATCTTCTCTTGTTCCTTTGTGTAGTTATTACCAGAGTAATTCTTTTGAAGTTTAAATTGATTATGCAATTTTAATGCTCAGAAAAGTTGCTGAGTTCTCATTGTCCATCAATAGAAAACACACACTGGGGTAAAGCTATCAGTGGGGTGACACCCTGGAATTACATGACCTGGAGGCCTGCTCGCCTTTTGTCCTGTAAGACCTACTACCCACCTCCAATTACAATCTTACTTCTCTGTATATCCAAAAGTGTTAATGAAATTCAACACATTGACATTCTTAGAACCCTTCCTGTGCTTTTCTTGAAATTATTTTGACTTGGAATATTCTGTTTCATTCCTCTGCTGACCAGTCCCAGCCTAAAAATTCAGTTCTGGGTGCATGCAGGTGAGCATATCTGACTCTTCACTCACAACCCCTCATAATCTTTGCATGTCACCCTTCATCATTGAGGTAGACTTACTATTCTGTCAGCACTATGAGATGCTAGCTATATTAGACCCTTGTTTGAATTCCTGCCAATGTGAATACTAACCCTATTATGCGATGGCTGTCTCTGTTATCAGATAGATTGATATATGGCTTATTGTGTATCATTATCAAATATTCTTTTAATGATAGGAAGAGGCTGGTGAGATGTTCCAGTAGATAAAAGATTTCCTGAGCAAATGCAAAGACCTGCATTTAGGCTCCCAGCACCCAAATAAATGCTGGGTGGGCATGGCACTTGTAATCCCAGCATTTAGAAGGCAGACAGGGAATCAGAGTCAGCAAACTGCCTAGCTGGACTAGCCAACTAGGCAAGACCTGGGTTCAAACTAGAGACACTGCCAGTAAATGAAGTGGGGAAGATGAAATAAGATATCAGACATCAACCTCTAGCTCACTATGTGCATTCAAACATACATACACACACACACACACACACACACACACGTGCCCACATGCATATGAGCACACACAAACACATGTTAAAAAAAAAAAAACAAGATCCTGGAAGGTATTTATCAAATAATGGACGGAATATATTTTGTAAAATGTGGAGAATGAGTAACACCTCACTTCTCTGATTTTTCACCAGTGTAGCTTTTAAAAATATTTTTCAGTGTTCACACCCAATGCTTCTGAATAATGCATATCCACCTGGAAAGCTATGAGTCATATGTCACAGCATACATAGCCTCTAGGGTTTCTCAACTGGAAGCCTTATTTTGATGAGAGAGCACCGTAGTCTCAGTTAGAACCTTGAACGGTGTTAGCCAACGATGCACTTATTATTGATGTTCAAATACAAACTTCAAAATAGAACAGTGACCATGAGTTATCTCTGCATTGAAACTTTGCTGGGCAGGTCGATTGGACATAGTGATTTACTTCTTGAGCCCTGACTTCTGTTGGATAAACTCCTTTTGAAGATGTGAAATCTTTGGCACCCATGAGTGGGCTCTTCATTTCTCACAGACATTTATCATAGTACAAAGGTCATTTTTTTATTGTTGATAACCTTTTTAAAAAAGAAGTACAGGAATTAGTACTGCATCCACATAATTGGAACCTAGGAAGCAGGTGCAGTGTAGATTACATAGTGGTGACGCAGCTGCCTTTCCCAGCCAGAAAGCAACCCCTCTGCTCACCCCATCTTTCCATTTCTACTTCTCTCCCAAGCAAACAAAATCATCACTGACTTGGTTTCTTCAGTCTCCTTCTAGAACATGAGATCGTTAGATTCCCACCTACTCTCACCAGTTCTTTTACATAAGATGACGTACTGCTCACTTCCTGTCTTCTTGATTGGCAGAGCATTTACACGATAGCTATTGCCTCTTTCTTTTTTTTTTTTAATATATATTTATTGTCCATAATGAGTTACATTATTTAGTGGGCAAACCATGCGTTGTTATCCCGACTTCCCCCTCCCCATCCCTGATCAGGTTTATATCCTCCTCCGTGGGCTCTCTGTATTGTTGCATAATTTTCCATTGTGTTACCCTTCACAACTGGATTAGCAAATCTGTTCTTTGTGGGGGTGCTCTTTGTCTGTTTTTAGGGTGCTATGGGCCTTGTATTTTCTAGGCAAATACTTAATCCCTTAACTAACAAAGCTCATATTGAGATATATTTTATTTCCATATTTTATTGTATTATAGACCAAGCTACAGTGTAGAGGCCTATGCAAATAGTACATATGAGGGCATATATAATGGTGGCATTTCTGGATTAAAAATGTATGTATGTTGATTATTTTGATAGATATATCTAATTTCACTCTCTAGGTATTGTATTAGTTTACGATGCCATTATATGGATATGGGAGTACCTGTTTTCCCTATCATTGTTAAACTTTTGAATTTTGGCCAATCTGAAGAATGAATAACATTTGCTATAGTTTTATATAATGAAGTTTCCTTTTCAGGGTAAACTATCAGTAAGAACATATCCTGGTTTTAAAGGGGAAGTATTGATACAATTTAATATTTTCTCTGCAGACTTACTAGCCACCCAATATCATACATTGAACAGACTCACCTCAACTCACAAGTTTGAGCCCAATGGATTCCATGGTGCACTTCTAATGTACAGTTTAACCTGTTTACAGATTTTTATATTCTATTGTCTTTCTGTGCCTCTAATGATACTTATCATTGTGATTTTTACAAATATCTCAGTACTTTTTAGTGTCTTTCAGTCCAAGTCCTTTTCTGTGTGTGTGTGTGTGTGTGTGTGTGTGTGTGTGTGTGTGTGTGTGTATGAGAGAGAGAGAGAGTTTTCTCTTTTAAAAGTATTTTTATTATCAACAATTAAATACACTGCATGAACAAATCTTGTGGTGGTACCCCCATTTCCATCCTCTCTGTCCCCAACCCACTGGGGGCCCTTCTCAGTGGGCACAATGGGTCAGTCCATATGGTAGGGGGTTATGAGTTGCACAAGAGGTAGCCAGTTTTTCCTCCCCTTTTTATGTTGTTGCTGGGGGGCAATGTCTCTGAATATTCTCCCCCGCCTTGGCTTTTACAGTCTTTCCACCCTCTCTTCCACTCAGTTCCCTGAGTCGTGATGGGTGAGTTTTAAGTCTGCTTTATTGTTGAGATCTTAAGTGTCTCTGGACTTCTGTTTTGGGTTGTGTTGGGTATTGGTGTCTGTTTCCATTGACCTTTTATGGATTATCTAGCTTGCTGTGATGATAGGTCTCTTGTTTATCTCGCCAGTTTCTCATAGATTTCCTCAGGGCCCTGGATGATAGGCCAGGGGTGGTTCAAGTCCTTTTTTCTCATTGCTCTCCATTATTTTGTATATTTTTACATTAGGGCAATTTGCCTAACCCCAGAAATTCAAACAGTAGTAATACATCTGGCCATCCTGTGTTGGTGTTGCACTGTGCTTTCAAACTTGCCTACAGAAACCTAGCATTGTAGTAAGTCCTCTTCAAGTACATGGTACAGATTTCCTTTCCAAAAATCTTTCCTTTGTTGTCTTTAACACTTTTTGTAGGTTTACTTCAAAATCCTTCATCTGTCATACATTTTGTCAAAAGCATTACTACCTACGTAATAAACATCATGTGTTTCCATGTGCTTGGATGTGTGCTCAAATGTAAGACAATGAAATACCACATAGCAGAGCTTACAAAATGCGGCTAATGTTCTGTTGATAGAATTTAAGGCCTTAAATACTGTCCGGAGGCATGACACCCATCAGTGACAACACACTTGGGCCAGGAAGACTGGGATGAGTACTAAGATATACAGGATACCTTGCCACAAGGACTAATACAGACAGCCCACAGAGGAGGATATACAACTGATCAGGGATGGGGAGGGGGGGAATTGGGGAATTCGGGATAACAACGCATGGTTTGCCCACTAAATA
>PVHP010004984.1:0-66151 GCA_004024765.1 Zapus hudsonius
CATCCATTCACTCCTGCCTCTGCACTGAATCAACTGAAGCAGTTCTTTCGGACAACAATGACTACTTAATTATCCATGCATTTTCTTATAAATGAACTGAAATATTTACATATTGATGAACACTGCATTTGTCATTTTCTTATGAGATACATTGTGGTAACGAAAAAATTTGCATATAATATTAAACAGTTTTGGTTATTTCATTAGTAAAGATTCTTGGAAGTGAGAGTACAGTGTCAAGTTTAAGAGCAAAGTCTCCTGATATATACTAACAAACTTCTTTCCAAATATACTGCTCCAACTGATATTCCCACTAGTATTTGGAATTGCATTAAAAATCTTTTTTTAAATGAGTAGGCAAAGATTTCACCTTCTTTTTCTGAATTATAACTTAATACATATATTGGCATTTTGTATTTCCTTGTTTTCTTAATTGTCTTTTTAGTTCTTTAACAATTTCTCTATTGGAATGCTGTTTTTCCCTTGATTTGTATTAGTTCTTTATATATCAAGAGTATTGGTTTTCTTCGTCTGTGCTGCTTCTCTGCAAATATTGATCTCTGAAGTTTTACAACCATTCTATAGCTGAATGTATTTATTTCTGATTTGGAACACTTCGTTTCCCTCTCCAAACTTGTTGCTTTGGATGTCTTTGACACTGTTTAATCATGGTTCTGATTTCTTAGCCCTTTTTTTGTGATGTCTTGTCAACACCACAGTGAGCTGGAAAGATTGCTTGGTGGTTAAGAGCACTTCCTGTGAGGCATGAGGGCCTGAGGAGGACTGAGAGATCTTTAGAATTTGATCCCCAGGATCCATGGAAACAGGTGGACATAACCATGTTTCTCTGTAACCCCAGTCCAATAGGGAAGCAGAGACCTGACAATCATTAGAGTTCCCAATAGATAGATAGATAGATAGATAGATAGATAGATAGATAGATTACAGATGATAGATAATAGATAGATAGATGACAGATAGATAGATGATTGATAGATGATAGATAGATAGATAGATAGATAGATAGATAGATAGATGATAGCTAGCTAGAGAGAGAGAGAGAGAGAGAGAGAGAGAGAGAGAGAGAGAGAGAGAGAGAGAGAGAGACACCTCAGCAAGCTCTGGGATCAGTAAGAAACTAGGAATCAAATAAAATGGTGTATGTGGGACGCACAATGTTCTGCCAGGCAGCTGCTCCCCACTGCAGGCTTGTGCATGGGCTGGCACAGGGACATATACACATTCATACACCACACCACAACACAGACATATAGACACATACGCAAGCAAAAAAATGGTATTTGTAACAGTCTCTGCCCCCTTTTGATTAGTATACTCAGAGATTTAATCTGTTCCTAATGCTTCAGTGTTTTTTTAAAATATTAATGCACTTAATAATATTTTTGTGAAATAAAAAAATTTATATTTAATAATAGTGTGATTTTAAGCAAAACTTTTAACTCCCTGAATGGCATGTTCTTAGCTGTGTAGTGAGGTTAATGATCATACATACCTCACAGGATTGTTATGAGGGTTAATTTATATAAATATCACACATTAGCAATGTGGTATTTAATATGTTTATTAATAATAAGATTATGTCAAGAAGCTGACATATATTTTTATTTCCTAAAGGGCATACAATAAAATAGAGAAATGCTGATTGAATTAGTGTCCTTATAATTAAGATAAAGTGAAACTTATCTAATGATTGTCCAGGTATAAGACCACAGGTAAAATTTGTTGGGTTTTAGATAGGTAAAAGGACAATTTAAGCTCTGAAAGAGTAAAAAAAAATGTCAAATTTCATAAATAGCATTAATCTTTATTGACAAAGTAATGTGTAACTAACATTTAATAATTTTTAAAATTCTTTCTCAAGAAAAGAATTTGTTCATTTAAATAATATTTGATATATTTAGTTGAATAAGCTACATGAATCCAGAGTTTTCCTTTCATAAAACAATGGATATATGAAATTTAAGTAGGGCTATAGAAATGAAAATCCACTCTTCATTGGTGGGTATTGTTTGCTTTAATGCATTTTTTAAAAACTTATTTGAAAATACCAGTACAATAGTGGCATGACTATTATAGAGGTAACCAACTGCTTTTTGATTGTACCTGAAGCCAAGGCTATGGGAGAGAATTCATGCCTAGTACTGAAAACCTAGTAAAACGCCTATGGCTGAGAAGGTCATAGAACCTGTTATGTGGGTGAGGGAGCTACTACTATTGTTTGACTAAATGGATATTATTTGCTCATTAAACTGCCCCTTAAAATATGTTTTATGTCCATAGATTATGCTGTTGGCCAGAGAAGCTTCTTTTTTGCAAAAGGGTAGGGGGATTTGGGTAGACTCAAAATTCATCAGAGTGCTGAGAATAGTGGCCATTGAGGTGCAGCAGTAAGTAAGTCTAGCGTGCTCAGGGGACTCTGTGGAAAAGAGGAAGGAAAGGATGAAGTAGCCAGGAAGTGGGAAAGAGTACTTTGGAACACTGTTCTTCAGACATGAAATGACCATTGCATTAATGACCTCATAGTGACTGTAGGCTGTCATTGACTCCAAAAGACCAGCACAATATTGACCCCATCAACATTTTGACATGGACAATAAAGGGTAAAACAAAACAAAACAAAACAAAAACATGACAACAAAATAGAAAAGGAAATAGAAAGAAGAGGTTCAGAGAAATAGCAGTGTGGGAGGAGGCAAAAGAAGGTAGGAGATCATCAAATTACAGTGTACTCATGTATGAAAATTCTCAATAAAAAGAAAATAAACACTTCAGGAATTGAGGAGATAGTTCATTTGGCAAAATAGTTGCCTTGAAAGTATGGAGACCTGGATTTGATTCCTCTGAATCTTTGTAAAAATGTCAGGCATGATGGTACACACCTGTTATTTCAGTGCCAGAGATATGAAGATGGGAGGAGCCCTAGAATTTGCTAGCCAGCTGGTCTAGCTTGATTGGTGAGCTCCAAGCCAATGAGAGGACTTGTCTCAAAAAGGTGTTCCTGAGGTTAATACCCACATATGAACACACACACACACAAAACATACATGCATTAAAACAACTTGATGTAGTACAGTAAAAGATAGTTCTTTGTTTCATTTAGCTTCATTCACTCATGCAACTTCACACATTCATTCAGTGAAAAATGAGCATCTGAAATATGCTAAGTATACAATACAGGATTCTATTAGCTGATGTAGTCATGCATGCTTGTATTTGAATTTGAATTTAGATGAATATTTTATAAAACAAAAGAACAGAAAGTTTTATATATATGTTGTATCAGTTTGTTTCAAAATTGTGCCCTTATGTGGGGAGTCTACCTGGTTTTGATTTCCTTTTAGAAAGAAAATAAATGAAAAGCAGACAGTTGTTCTTTCTTGTTCTTAAATTCTTCTCACACCTGTTCAGTTTCTTGAGATAGACAGCACAGCTTTCAACCCCTTAGTGAAAAAGATGCCCAGGCTCTGATGACCAGGGGATCTATTAGAAGTTGTGAAACTGTTTAGTGATCTGGATCTACACAGCTGTCTATTGTTGAAATAAAGTCCATGTGAAAAAAAAACTTTCAAAACTGGTTTCTCTTAGAGTCCCATTATGTTGAAAGAATGATTTCTTCCAGGGTTTATCATTCTAGTTAAGACATGAACCAGTTTTAGAATTGGAAATAAATTCAGATATACTTACTCTCAAATAACTATACTGTTTTCAGCTTTATAAAAACAGTATAAATAACATGATTTTTTTTCCATTCTCAGACTGAAGAACTAAAATTGTATATATAGACAATAAAAAGAGTTAACCTCAAGGTTCTAGAAAGTGTTAGCCAGTCTATGGCCATACTACAATGCACATGCCCTATCTCATCTAATCTCTGAAGTTAAGTAGGGTCTGGTCTGGTTAGTACCTGCATGGAAAAAATTTTAGCTATATGAAAATCCACATACAAGGGCTGGTGAATAAAACACTCACCATGCAAGCATGGAAATCTGAGTTTGGATCTCCCAAACCCACATAAAGCTGGATGCAGTAGTTGACATCTGTAATCCCAGTGCTCCCACAGAGAGATGGGGGGTGTTAACAAGAAAATCCCCAGAAGTTCATGGGCCAGCTAGCCTGGTGAATGCAGCAGCAAACAACAAAAAACCCTGCTTCAAACAAAACTCATGCCAGGGAAACATACTGGAAGATATTTTTGGTTTTTTTTTTTATAAAACAGGGCTGGAGAGATGGCTCAGCAGTTAAGGTGCTTGCCTGCAAAGCCTAACAACCAGGGTTGAATTCCCTAGTGCCCATGTAGAGCCAGATGCACAAGGTGGTGTATGTATCCGGAGTTCCATTGCAGCAGCTAAAGACCCTGGCACACCCATTCTCTCTCTCTCTCTCTCTCTCTCTCTCTCTCTCTCTCTCTCTCTCTCTCTCTCTCTCTCTCCTTGCAAATAAATAAGTAAATAAAAACAAAGTTTGACCCAAGAGACAAAGGGTGTTTTCAAGCACATATGAGTGGCTCTGCTTCCTACTTAATGTTGTCCTACACATTTTTTCCCCTAAGATATGAATTTGGAGTCCACTGCCTGGGTTACTCTTCAGTATGAAATTGCTTGACCCCTCAGTGCAGCTAACATATTTCTAGAGCAGTTGGTTTTAAGGTGTCTCGAGAGACTCAGACGGAGATGGCTGTTTTCTCCTTTGGCATTTCTTCACTCCTTTGTCACTGCCTACAAATGCTTGTTCCACAGGAAATGAAGTTCCGAGGCAGGATGGGGTAAGTCTCTTATTGAACATTTTCACTAACATGGCCCATAGGTGAGTAGAGCAAAATCCTTGAGGCAAAGACTTTCCTTTTGCTTGTCTTTCTTTCATGTGACCACCTTGATTTCAATCAACTGAAATTCCAGTACCACAGGGAATTTGATATGTGGATATAAGCCATCGAGGAACACAGGGACTTGTCTACCTTCTGCACATTTTCAGACATAAAGGGAAATGCCAGTGGTGGAATAGACCTAAAATTTCCACTGGGTTACTGCCCAGTACTCCCTTCCTGTGGAATAATTACAATGAAACTCAGAAGATCAACCCGAAACAGGCAATTACAAAACTTGAATATTTTCCTAGGAGAGAAAGAGACTATTTCATGGTTGAGTTTCTCTAATACTCATCAAAGGCTTCACATATCATCTCTCCCAATGCCCTTCAAGACCTGCCTTAGCTGATGTTCCTGGACACAGATATAGTCCCCTGGGAAGCTGCTTGTAGACTGGGAAGTGCTCGAAAGAGGTGAACCTGGCAAGCAGGGAGACAGATGGAAAAGCTGAAATGCACTCAGTTACAAATGAGGCCTCAGCAGCTGTAAAGGGAACTCTATGTTCTGATGAAGGACTAAGCCCTTAGAGTCTCACATCAGCCAGTCACTGGTCACGGGCTGCCCTCGAAAAGGGATGCATCCTGGAGGAGAGTTCCCAGTAGCCAAGGTCATGTACTACTGAAAGACACATTGTGGCAGCTGCTGGGAATGGGTGCATCCGCCCCAGGACAGGATCTGGGTGGAGTTCCACAACACCCACTCCATAATGGGTCTCCTCTTCAAGGCTCTGCCCACCCTGGCTCAGCACGCGGGTATACTTACTCATTGATGAAACTCCCTGGCTCCCAACTCAGGGTCTCGTTTTATTGCACCTTGTCTTCATATGCATGCCATTAGCTCAGTTTCTTAACTTTTATTTTCTCCATAGCATGTCATACTTTATAACATCATATTACCTATTTAATTTAGGAGTATAAATCCCATGATTAGAGTACTTGGAGCATAGCAGACCCTTGCCAAGTATGTAATGAATGGATGAGATAAATGAGAATATCTAATTTTATAAAAATACACATTGCTGATTAGTGAGAAAAGCATGCTGACTTGCAATGCTTTATTTTTTTTAAATTCAGATCACAATCATATATCATTGCTAATTATTCTTAATTATGCTTGTAAAAGTCACACAGAACCAACTCTTCAGTAGGCAAATAGAAAGGGGATTTTAAAATGAAGTCACTCTACTGGGTGATGGATGGTATTCACATGGCTTTTTAAATTATGTGAAATGGTTTAACAGATTACTTATTTAGAATTTGTAATTTTAAAAAATTGCTGGAAAAAATGGGGTAATCTGCCTGAGTTCATGGCCCACTGCCTCCTAAACAAACAAACAGCAGCCCGGCACACTACGAGATGGAAATTCCAAAAGCTATGAAGTCAAAGCATGAGATTTTGCTTTCTCTTCAGTGATCCATGCTTTCATCAATAAGAAGGGCAGAGGAAGAGAAGTAGGCATCATTTGGAGAGGTAAATATTTATTTGCACATGAAAGGGAGATTTTGCAGAGAGTAGGATAGATACTCCAACACATATTTCCATCCTCATAAAATTTCATGAGTGCTTTGACTCTTATGTCTAAGAACCCAGCCTGCATTAAAATTCCTTCTAGTCTGCACAGAGCAAGATTTGATCAGAAATGGAAGATGGTCTCTCACAGTCTTACATGATCTTTTTATTGCTTTGGGTTTTAACAGTGCTAACAACTCTCTCCAACCCTTTCAGCACTTAATCTTCAATATAAACAAACAGTTATTTCCAAACCTTGGAAAATTTTTAAAATAAAAAAATGCAGAAAAATTATCTCATTTCATTTAGGATACTTTTTCCTCAAAAAATAGACTAAATTTAGGGCTGGAGAGATGGCTCAGCGGTTAAGGCACTTGTCTCCAGTGCCTAAGGCCCCGGGTTCAATTCCCTAGGACCCACATAAGCCAGACCCACAAGGTGGTGTCCCTGGTGCTCTCTCTCTCTCTCTCTCTCTCTCTCTCTCTCTCTCTCTCTGCTTGAAAATGAATAAATAAAATATTTAAAAAAAGAAAACTTAAAAAAATAGACTAAATTTAGCAGTTTCTAATAGATAAGCCACTTTCCTCAATGGTAGAATGTTCTTAGCCTGGGTGGGCATACTGCATCAGGAGAGGAGGATGCCTCAGCTCCCCTCTCTCGTACACAGATTCGTAGCTAACCTGGTGGCGTTAAGATAGTAGCTGTATTTTCTTCCATTTCCAGAGCAATGGAGGGAGATAATTACTAAAAATGAGAATATTTTACCTTTATGTTTCATTAGTTCATTTATGTTATTTTGCAAATTAATCTTCAACATGGACTCAATGACTATAGGAAGCTCATTTTTAATTAATGAAATTAGTTAAGTACCATATGGCCAAATGGCCCCAAATCTCTCACCCTCTTCTCAATTCTCAATTATGTCTTGATGTTATTTGAATATGCTGATATTCCAAAATGGAATGTTGCAGGGTGTTATTAGGTTAAAATATGACTATAGTGAGGGGTCTGATCTAATGTTACTGGTGTCTCTATAAACTTGACATGTACAGAGAATTTAGGGATACAGTGCATATAGGGAGACTGGGGATATAGTAACCAGAGACAGGGCTTGGTAGAGCATAACCCTGAAATACATTGATCTCTGACTCCAGTCTGCAGAACTGTGAGAAATTTCTGCTATTTAAGCCACCAGTTATTTTGTTATGGTATATTGTTATGACAGCCTTGCAGAGTAATACAATGTACATTTATTTTGTTATTATATTTTTTATTTGTTTGGTTTTTCGAGGTAGGGTCTCACTCTAGCCCAAGTTGACTTAGAATTTACTATGTAGTCTCAGGCTGGCCTCTAACTTGTAGAAATCCTCCTACCTCTGCCTCCCTAGTGCTGGGATTAAACGTGTGCACCACAACACCCTGCTATTGTTTTATTTTTATTTTTAAAAATATTCATTTATTTGTAAGCAATTAGGGGAAAGAGTTGAGAGAGAGAGAGGGAGAGAGAGAGAGAGAATGAGAATGGACATGCCAGGACCTCTTGCCACTGCAAACAAACTCCAGATACAGGAGCTCCTTTGTGCATATGACTTTATATAGGTACTGGGGAATCAAACCAAGGCCTTGAGGCTTTGCAAGTACCTTTAACCTCTGAGTCATCTCTCCAGCCCCAATGTTCATTTACCATATGGTAGCTGTTACAATTATAACTCTATAACAGATACCTCACTTGCCTTTTAGTCCCTGATTGTAATGCAGTTTAAGCTTTATCAGTTATGTGCTATATGGATGTTGTGTGGATGTTGACCTGGAGGTTACAGGAATTTAGGGTGCCTACTGCCCTCAGAAAGCCTCACCCCCGGTTTTCTTCCTCCTTATCCAGTCTCCCCCTTTCTTCTACTTCCCTCTTCCCTTTCAAGTCGTTTTTATATGAACCACATGCTGCAATCAGATGTCTTAGATGTCTGAAATGGAGAATTGCATACATCTTTGAATATCAAGAGAATCTTAAGGTAACTGAGAACAGATAGTAGCAGATTTTCTGAACAGAATGACAGTCTTCTGTGCCTTATAATCACACTGCTTGACTTTTCAGGCTTCTAAATTACCTTTCTATTAACTATTTAACATTTTGTATTTTATTATCTTTGCACATGTCTGTATCTTATTTTCTTTTTTGTCAATGTTCTCTATTTCTCCATCTCTCATTTTTGGAGTGGTTCTTCTGATCTGCAGTCTTAACTGTGGAGAGCAGAAGCACCCTGTTCTAGAAGACTCCATATTGCATAAAACAGTGGCTTTCCAGTCTGTGTTTGCCTTGAGAGGCACCATTTCACATAACAACAATGTGCTCCATTTTGCGTGTAATGCTGAGACAGAATAACTCTAAATCATTTTTGTTCAAATAAACATCACCATCTGTCTGGCACAAACAATGACACAGACTGATAGCTAACTTATTCATATAAATATAGTACTGCCTCTTATGAATTTATCAAATTAAACCAGGAGCACATGGATATATGAACATGTCAAAAGCACATCATAAAAATCTGGCCCAGGAACTTATCAAGAACACCAGATCAGAGTGCTGTGAGCCCCACACTAGCACATACAAGGAGGGACCCTAATACTAAGGTATGGTATCACCCACTAACCTTTCAGTAGATCATTTAGAGCCTGTAGTATAGGATCCACAGGCAACCAAGTCCCAAACGTGTCCCTTGATTCTGCTCCGCGTAATTCCTTTGCTTGATACAGTCCTTAAATCTGTCGCTTGTCTGGATTTGGGGCTCTGTGCCTGGTACAGCTCTATTCCTTAAACCAACCCTGTGCCTAACCTTGAATCAGCAATATGTACCTCCAAAAGCTATACCACTTCTTTCTTTAATATCTGTCTTATCTAAACACATAGTGACTCTTTTCACCTGGATAAACTCCCTACTCTTGCCTTCAGCTAAGGCTCCTTTGCATTTTACAGCCCTTTGGTTATAATTCTGTAATATATATTTAATATACAACATTGGCAATATGTATGATATATTAATGATATATATTTGTGAGTGCAATGTGGGTTGTGAGAGTTAATATTAGTAACTACGATTTTAATAAAAGAATCTGAATGCAATGGCCATGTCTGATGGTGACATGAAACCGGTACTACTTGGTAAAGTCACTAAAGTGTGCATTACTTGTGGATTCAGCATTATTCGATTCTGATATTGTAGAAAGATACAAACATGCCTGTCTATGCTGCTGGCATAATGTACTCACGACACTAACCATCTTCCCCTATTAGATATTATAACTTGATAAATAAGAACTTAATACATTCTTGATTGACAAATATATGCTATCAGAATGCCCCTTGACATTTTCTACTTCTATTTCCACAGCTTTGGCCCTGTTCTGACTGAGTGACATTGTGTCTTTTCTGGTTCATGAGGGAAAAGGCCTGATTGATCCCCATTCCTTTTTTTTTGTGGGGGGGAGGTGACAGTCCATTTTTCCACACTGCAGAGACTCTTAAAAAATAAGGCATGACCATGATTGTCCATTTCATTCAATAGCACAGTGACCTACAAGGCTCTTTATAATCTGCGTTTTCTCCATTTTTATCCAATCCCCTCCACCATGGCCCCTGATTTTCCTCAAACACAGCTACAAAGCTCTGTTTTAAGGCCTTTGTACTGGCTGTACCCTTGCGGGTATGTCCAACCTGCAGCCCATTGGCTGACTCAGGATGGCATGAATGCAACCCAGCATAAAATCATCAACTACCTTAACACATTCTGAAGGGTTTTTTGTTTTTTTTTTTTGAAATTCAATTGAGCATACAGAATGAACTTTTCTTATGGAGGTGCAAACCAACATCTGTTCACCCCAGATAGGGCACAGATAACAGACCAAGCAGAAGTATACCAAAATCCCTCTTGGTAAACAGATGGATTTACCGGGGTAACTCACAGGAGTATGGATGAGCCACCAAAAGCCCACCCCAGCATAGGTCCTCACAAAAACTGCACCCCTGAAACTCACCGCACCAGAGTCAGCAGCTCAGCCCCAGTTCTCCCCCACTATTGTTTACTGCTTCTGTCACAAGGCTTGTGAATCCTGTAAATTTCAGTAGCTTCCTGAGACTTGTGAATTGTTTATTCCCGAGTCTCACCAGCCTCACTCCTTGTTCTCTGATGGGAATATTTTAGTTCAGATAAAATTGCTATATAGCTGGACCATTCTGAGTATGATGGTTGTAGATGACATCATGTTGCAACATGCAAAGGCTGGATACACCTGCATGGATTTCTGTTTATTCAGCTTGACATACCGTCAGCCATCTTGAGCTTTAACTGTTATGATTGTGCCAGAGTAAGCCTTGTCAGTTTTTCCTGCTGAGTTTCCCAGAAAACTATAAATAGACAAAAACTGTTAGAGTGGTATGTGGGGCTTTAAAACTGGACCCCGAAGCCAGGAATGTGTCTGACTCATTGATATTAGCTTAAGATAAACCAGATACATTCTGGTTAGGATGAAGTCACTTTCATCCTGGTCCATATATAGGCCTTTTCTTCTGACACAAACTGTAGGAATCCATTTGCTCTGGCTACTTTCAAGTCCATAATGAGTTACATTATTTAGTGGACAAACAATGAGTTGTTATCCCCAATTCCCCCATGCCTCCCTCCCCCATCCCCAATTAGCTGGATATCCTCCTCCATGGCCATCAGGATCAGTCCTTGTGGCAGGGGACCATGGATAGCCTAGTATTCAGCCCGGTTCTCCTGGCCCAAGTGTGTTGTTACTGAGGGGTGCCATGCCTCTGGATAGTCTCCCCCACCACAGCTCTCACAATCTTTCAGCCCCTCTTCCGCTCAGTTCCCTGAGTCGTGATGGGTATTAAGGCTGCTTTAATGTTGAGAATTTAGGGGTCTTTGTGTCAAAAATCAGTGGTTTCTGTCTCACTGGCTTATCCTGTGTTGATTGGATGGCTGTAGGCTGTGGGTCCCTTGTTCATCCAGTCATTCTTTGTGGGGTTCCATATGGATCCTCCATGGTATGACTGTGGTGGCTCATCTCTTGCCAGGATCTCAGCTATCTGCGATCAGATGGTAGGGTTAGATGGGCCACAGCTCTCTCGCTGCATCCTGAAAAATACAAACACAATCTCCATTGGAGAGTGAGATCAGTATAGGTTAACAAATATACACAATTCTGGATTACCTAGATTCTATTTTTAGTAGCCTCCCCATCAATCGCTCCCCTAGTACATCTTTTCTTGGGAGCCCAAGAGTACGGGATCTGGGATCCCTGAATCCCCAGTTCCAGTCAAGGGCTCCCCTCACTAATTGGAATATTTGGCAGAATTTAAAAGCTCTTGATTGTCTCCCCCAGGCCTAGGCTTCTCCATTGCATGAGTGTTCCTTTCTTGGTTCACTGTTCTCTCCCAGTAGGAGGTGTGGTCAGCCTACTCATGGCCACAGATTGTGTTTCATGCCAGTGGTCTCTGTTACTCTGCCATTCCCCTCCCCCCATCCTTTACCCCTTGTCGCAGTCAGCCACACACTGCTGGGATGAATCTCCAAACCAGGCACAGTTTATGGGAGGAAACAATTTATTCAACCTACAGATCCAGGGGAGGTCCCATAAAAGTGAAAGAGGCTGGTCCTCTTTCACAGGTCCGAGCAGAGAGAAAAACCCATCACCAACACGACACACACAGAACAGCAAATCAGGCAGGAGGGGGTGCCAAAGAGAATTTCTTTCCCTTTATATAGCCCTAGGGTGGGGTCTTGCAATTCTATCCCAGACTTAATGGCTTCCCGAGTCTCTGGAATTTCCTTCCTGCACTGCCCACACAGGAAAGGATGTTTACTTCTAGCTCCTTTGAGCTTCTTTACATCCTGTCCCCTACTGAGAGGCTGCCTTCCTGTAAACATTCTGAGAGACCCATCCAAGATTACTTGAAAGGTCAAGTTGACACCAAAACTTAACCATCACACCCCTCATTCATAACCTCTCACTTCTTTCTACTAGTCTGCATAGAGTTTATGGTTATCCTGGTTAAGGACCGCATATGAGGGAGATTTGCGGCATTCAATTCTCTGTTCTTTTGAGTGTTCACTTAGTAAGATCTGCTCAAAGTCAGACCATTTTTTCCTAAATTTCTATATGTCATTTTTCCTTTCAGCTGAGTAGAATTCCATCGTGTAAATATACTACAGTTTCGCTGTCAAGACCATGTTTCATGAGAGGAATATCTGAGCAAAGAAGAACCAGAAGACATTTATGTCCAACTTAGTAAACCAACAAATCCTCGATATAGAGGAGAAAGAAAAGAGCAGTCATTCAACCAGAAAAGCAACTAACAAAATAAGAAGTTGCAAAGCCTTCCCAGTAACAGCCCAAATGTAAATGGTCTTCTCCAAAGAAATACAACTCATTGGCAAAGAGAAATGAAGACAGAAGGTAAAATTATGGAAATTAATCTGCTAAGAAAATTTAAGTCAAATGCAAATAAATATAAATATATTACTTTTCTTTAATTCAGAAGTACATTCAGATATAGCTAATAACTCTTACATCGCATAAGCCATTTTATCTAAAAATAAAAATAAAAATTCATAACTTTTCATTTTTCAGTAATCATACATGCACCTTTTAATCTGGTAAAATCACAAGGCAACAGTGTGTATCAGCTGAAGGCTATAACTGTTGCATAACTTTGATCTTTCCCAGGATTAAAATGACCTTATTCCTCCTCTGCACCCAGACTGCAACCCCGTACCAATGATTTGAAATTATGATTGCTTAGCCAACAAACAGGCTTTTTGATGTGTGGTTAAAAGGAAGGTATTATGGACTGGATGCTTACATTTTCTCAAATTCTTGTGTTGAAATCTAAGCCCTGCTGTGGTGGTATTGGAGGTGCAAGCCTATGGAGAGAAGGGAAGCCCTATGAATGAGATGTGTGCACTTACAAGAAAAGATCTGCCTAGCTCATTTTTCTTTTATCACGAGAGGATACAGTGAAAACTCAAATTGATAAACCCTGGAGCGGGAGCTCACCAGTATGTACACAGGCAGAGCTGCACAGTTTATGTATTATAGCAACCTAAATGAAGAAAAGTCCAGAAGTGAATTGGCTCTTCCTAAAACTTAGCTCTTAATTTAAACACCAAAATTTGCTTTGCACGAATTCACTGAGCAGTTCCTCCTCAGCATGTCTGGATCTGTTTTAGATCATCCTGCTACTACCCCAGATGGCACCCTGCTCGCGCCTCACATCTACAGACCTTCACTCCCTTCTCATGATAGGACATTTACCAGAAAGGGGTCTTGTCCCACATTAGACTTCTCAGTAATTGAATGAATGACCCTGGGCAAATCATTTACCTGATCTGGGCCTCAGTTTATCTGTACAATGACAGGATTAGCTAAAGTAGGTGTTCTTTCAAGACCTTTCTCAGGAGTAAAATGCTAGTACTTTACAAATGGAACAAATAATATCACAAGGAAATTCTCAGTTTACTTCTTAGGCCTTAAGACATAAGTTTTTGCTTTGAATTCTAAAGAGCTCTTCTTTAGCTACCCACAAGTAGTTTAATACTTCAGGGTGGTACCATAGCAGAGTCTAAACTTCTTGCCTGAAGTTCACCAAGAAAGAAGACATTCATTTGCTGTCTTGGCATACCTGACCTTTTCCCAAAACATGTCTGAATAACTACATGCTTTGTTTGTTGATTGCTTCATTTGTTTATTTATGGGGGGGTAGAGACATAGACACAAAGTGCCACATGCATCTGGACTTTGTTTGCAGTGGCTCAAGGCCCTGGCACACCCATTCTTTCTCTCTCTCTCTCCTTGAAAATAAATAGATAAAATATTTTTAAAAGAATATAAGGGGGCAGATACCAGGGTGTGGAGTTGTGGAGGGAAAAAGGGGACTTAGAGAGAGAAAATGGGGGCACCAGGGCCTCCAGCCACTGCAAATGAACTCCAGATGTAAGTGCCACTTTGTGCATCTGGCTTTACGTGGGTACTGGGGAATCAGGCAAGTGGCTTAACTGTTGAGCCATCTCTCCAGCCCCTCCTTCCAGTCTTTATGTTTTTGTTTCAGTTCTACCTTTGGAGGTTTTGTCCACATTTGTTCCTTAGATCTATACATACTTGTAGATATTACAAGCTAAAATTCACATATCAGAGAGAACATGTGGTTTTGGTCTTTCTGAGCTTGAGTCGTTTCAGTTAATGTCATTTTCTGGTAGGTATTCACTTTTAAAGCAGATACAGCAGTGCTAGGCTGGATGGTGTGTGGATCATGCTCGCGTGACTGAAGACAGAAGCATATGAGTGAGCCTGAGGCTGACAGTTCTATCCTGACCACAGAACCCCATCCAGAATCTGAAGCCCGGGATGGAGCTGGGGCCAATGGAGTTGACAACTATCTCCTCAGTGAACCTGGGTTCACTTCTTTTAAAAGTCCTCTGGGTTTGAATTTGGGAAGACTCAGGAGTTGAATGTGGATAATCGAAATAATGCCATAATAGAACCACTCAGGACTCAGCTGAAACATACTTTTGATGGGGCTATGACCTAAGTACCATTTAGAGAGGAAGCAAGTCATCGCTGTTATTGGCATCACATTTGAACAACAAATTCAACTCTAAAAAGGAATCTGTAGTTATAAAGTAAATGAGTAAAATAGACTAGCCCAAGTTTAAAAAATAGAGTTATAAAAATTTTATTGTATTTGCAGTTAGATCACTTTATAGCTATCATAATTAAAGTAAATTGAGTATTGGCATAATAATAGTTAGGTTAATAGAATGTAATAAATAACCCAGGAATTAACTTTACAAAATTTAACATCAGATAAAAGCAGTAGCATGAACCAAAAAGGAATGAAAAAGGTATTGAATAGTGTTATCATAACTTGATGGACATAAACATCATTATCCTGACCTAGTTTTCCTAGTACTGATAGACATTTGAAAACTACAAAGCTTTATCTTCTGGGTGTGACAAATCTGCTCCACTCATGGGCTCACAGCAGATGGGTTTCCTACACACCTACCTGCACATGATTGAGTAGGTCCATATTTCACTATAGATGAGGGAGGGGTCCATGAGACCTCTCACCTTCTAGAGTAAATAGTAGAAACTGATGGTTGGGGGGGATAGGGGAAGTAATGGCTTTTAGTGGTATAGCCAGTGGGGGATTTCCTTTTCTTCTCTAAATAATCCCCCACTCATAATGTGGTGGTTTGAATTAGATATGTTCTGAATGCTAGGTCCCCAGCTGGTAGAAATTTTGGAATTGGAGCCTCCTGGAGACAATGAATTGTTGGGCGTGGACTTCTGGGTGTTAGAGCCAGCTTTCCCTTGCCAGTGTTTTGCGTACTCTCCTGGTGCTGCTGTCCACCTGATGTTGGCCAGGAAGTGATGTCCACACTCTCTGCTCATGCCATCATTTTCTCTGCCATCATGGAGCTTCTCCTCAATTCTGTAAGCCAAAATAAACCCTTCCCTATTATCAGCTACTTTTGGTTGGGTTCTTTCTGCCAGCAACAAGGTGACTACAACACATGAATATGCAAGCGATCCTAATTTAAATCAGTGGGTCAAAAATTAAATGAACAAGGCATGGAAGTAGAATGGACATCTAGTAGAAGAAAGGTTTTAGTAGGAGGTCAAAGGGGAGAAAGGGGGTAAGTAGAAGGGAGCAAAATGCATTTCCTACATGTATGAAACTGTCAAAAATAAAAGGAAGTTGACTTTAAAAAGTAGGAAGCTTTTAAATTAAAATAAATAAATAAATAATAAATATGTAGGTGAACAGTAATAGGGATCTGTTCATGTAAGTTAGTGTACTTCTGCATAAAGTTATAAATAGTCATTAAAATCATGGTTACAAATATTATCTAACAATAAAAATGGTATAGTGTTAAAAGACAGAACTAAAGCAAACATTCATAAATCTAAAATTCCCTAAGGTTAAGTTCAAATACTGTGTGAAGAAAGCCCAAATATTAGTAGTTTAAAGTAGACAGAAACTCATTTCTCCTTAAATGAAAGTTCATTTGGCAGCCCAGGACTGGCATGCTAACAGAACACAGACATTACACTTGGTGTTGTTCTCTGCATGGACTCAACCTCAGATCAGAAGATGGAGACCTTTCTGGGTTTCAAATGACCTGATGAACAGTGACGAAAGAAAAAGGAAATGATTCATGTGCTGTCATCTGCAAGTGATGACTCCCAGAAGGTGACTCGCATATGACCCTTCTGCTTGGACTCCTCTGATATGAACCCAGTAAAGTGTTCACTCCTAGCAGCAAGGAGAGCTAGGAAAGACAGTCTGCAACCGGATGGCCACTTGTGCAGCCCAAAGTCACTGCATTGTCACCATAGAAGGAGAAGAAATTCTGAGGACAGCCAAAAGTCATTGTGATGACATCACTGAACAACTAAATATAAAAACAAAGAGAAAAAATGGAAAGAAAAACCAAAGGAAGAGAGTGTGTCATTGGAACAAAAGACAACCAGGTCTATATGTTTGTTTATTGTTTTTAAAGCCCCTTCCTTGGTTTTTACCACCGAGAGAAGTTCCTTATTCTGTTTGGCTTCTTCTCTTCACAACGTCCTCACGTCCGTCTTTGGAATTGCCGTTATCAATTACTTCAATATTTTATGTATTCTCTTCTTTTTGTCATGCAGAGCAGTTTGGCTCTGCTTGGTTTAGCGTTTAATATGTGTAAAGGTTCGCAACAATATCAAAAGACTTACAGGACAAGAGGGCCTAAACAATTAAAAAATCCAACAACCCAATCAAAAAATGGGAAGAGAATTGAATGGGAGAATTCTCAAAGGAAGAAACGCAAATAGCCACCACACACTTAAGGAGATGTTCAGCATCTTTAGTCATCAGAGAAATGCAAATAAAAATGACTCTAAGATTTCACCTCACTCCAGCCAGGATGGTATTGATTAAAAAGTCAAATGACAACGAATACTGGCAAGGCTGTGGGGAAAGAGGAACCCTTATTCACTTCTGGTGGAGTGCAAACTGGTACAACCACTATGGAAATCAGTATGGAGACTCCCAAAAAAGATTAGAGTAGATCTACCATTTGGACCAGTTATACCACTCCTGGGCATATATCCTAAGGATTCCACTCTTTACTATAGAGATACTTGGTCAATCCTGTTTGTTGCAGCTCTATTCACAATAGCAAGGAACTGGAATCAGCCCAGATGCCCATCAACTGATGAATGGATAATGAAGACTTGGTGCATGTACATAATGGAATACTACACAGTGGTAAGGAACAATGAAATAATGAAATTTGCAGGAAATTGGATGGAGCTGGAAAAAAATCACTCTAAGCAAGGTCACAAAGACACAGAAAGACAAACGCCACACATACTCTCTCCTAGGAGGTTCCAAACTGGGATGAAGTGGGGATGAGTGGAAATGACAGGTAACACCAGGAATGTGGACATAAAACTAGAGTGAGTCCAGGAAAGAGAAGAAATGGGGTGGGAAGAGAGGAGGGGTTTTTCTGATGGCCTGAGGGAGAGTCAGAATGTCAGGGGTGGGAAAGAATTGTAGGGGTAGAGGGGCAGGGAGAATAGGTAGGGAATTACACAAAAATTAAGACAGCATTAAGAATCAGTTCCATGGAAACCCTCCCCTTGACTAGCATTCTACAATAACGAAGGGTCGCAGTCAGGACAGAAGGTGGAAAAAGCTTAATCTTATAACCATGGACTGTGGCTGGTAAATCGAAGTCCCAAAATTGGATCCCCTCCTCCCCCTGCAGTGAGCTGTTGACTAGGGAGACCCACTAGGTCCCCAGAATAATGTAGGCCATTACCAAAACACTTGATTAGCTGCCAAATCTAAAAGGTATGACCCTATTGCTTAAGATACCACAGGATACTTTGGAATATCACACTGGTACTGAAAGGGAAGCTGGCTCCCTCCATAGCACGGGGGAGCCCTAATGGAGCAGCCAGAGGACAATCGTCACCAACAGCATGGGTAAGCAGAGGACCCTTCAGACTACAAAATCAACCAGCCACACAAGAAGTACATACTTGTGCAATAGTGGTATATAGCTTCTACAGGTAACCAATTGTTCTCTGATTGAACGATAGGTCCACACAATGAGAGGGAACTCATATCTGATACTGGGAACCAAGTCAGAATCCCATGGTTTGGAAAGAGTGGGCTGGCATAACAAAACTCACAAAAAACTTTGCATACCCCCTTTGACCCAAATTGCTCTCACACTTGGTTGGAGAATCTATATTATTTTATAGGTGGCAGAGAAAACAGAGGAGAGTCTAGATCCAGATGTCCCCCACAAATGTATGTGTTCAGAATGCTTGCTCCCCAGCTAATGGTAGTTTCGGAATTGGAACCTTGTTCGAGGTATGCTGTTGGGGGTGGGCTTATGGGGGTTACAGCCAGCTTCTCCTTACCAGCTTTTGACACACCTTCTGCAGTTGTTTGTGGTGCTGTGGCAGAGGAGATGTCCACCATCAGCTCATGCCTTCATTTTTCCTGCCATGATATAGCTTCCCCTTGAGTCTGGAAGCCAAAATAAACCCATTCCTTCACACGCAGCCTTCTGTCAGGGGCTTTGTTGCAGCAATGAGAAGGTTGACTACAATAGTCTCTATTTGCTGATGGTTTTGTTTGCCACATGTAAGCTTTTTATTTTCATGCAGTATCACTTGTTCATTCTTTGGACCATTTTGTGTGGTTTTGCAGCCTTTTATAGACAGCCCTATATTTTAAAGTGTTTCTTTTGTATTTTCCTCAAACCATTTCAGAGTTTTCAGTCTGACATTAAGGCCTTTGATCCATTTTGAATTGTTTGCAGGATGAGAGGTAGGGATCCAGTTGGATTCTTCAATATGTGGGTTTCCTGTTATATGATTTACAAAGATCCCATGGGAGAGTAAGACACCAATTAATCATCATGGCTACTGGACCTCTCACCTAGCCATCAGGAAGCAGACTCATCAGCATTGCCTTCATAACCTCCAGGCCACAGCTGGCCAGACCAGAGACAAGAGCCTGGTTCTAGAACAGCCTGCAGGGAGTAGTGTAGCCTAAGGCAGCAGAAATTTAGGCAAGCTGGGCTACCTGGGAAGGCATTCTGAAGGCAAGCAGAAATCTCACCATATGGCCCTATAAAGACTTACAACACAAAGAGGAGGATCTGATCTATGAGGCACATATTTCCCTGTGGAAATTCATTCCCAGCATTCCAAAGACATCTTAAAATCAGTTGAGAAATTCAAAAAGCAAGAGAAAGAGTCTTGAATCCTCTTGTGGAAATTAAGACTTCCTGATGAGCATAGAAACTGCAATGGAGCCATGGGTGCCACCGCAGGCAAGTCTAAAAGAAAACAGGAAATAATACTGCTAAAGTCAAAGGTGAAGGTTGACATTTCTAAAAACAGGAAAAAAGCATTTTATAGAGAAGTAGTCACAACCAGTCGACTTTTTGTAGTGGTGCATTAGTATAACTGTGTTTTTATGAGCATCTCTTTTTAATGGTGAGTTATCCTTGAGAATAAAAAATGTAATAAGTTAGACATTTGTATACATCAGACAAATCATATGAATGATATTTCAAGAAATAAGCTTGGGAAACAAAATAATTTTAAACTGGCACCTCTCTGGATTCATCTAAACTGTGATAGGAGCTCTGAAGGTCAAATTATTGATAATAATCTATTAACATTTCCTGTTGTTTTCACTGATTGAATATTTGCTGTAGAATATAAATCTTTGTAAATCATATAACAGGAATCTCCAGAGAGCAAAAGACCTGAGGGCTAATACATAAAATCAGAGAAGGTCCAAAATCTAAATTATCAAAAGAAATCTTATTTTAATAGCAAAATCTCAACCAGAGCTAGCAGGCAAAATATTTTCATCATCAAACAAATAAATAAACTTCTATGAAGCTACCTGATCCCAATGTCCAAGATGTCTTTAGATATTCTCTTAGCAATTGATCAGCATCATTGAAAAATGAAAAAAAAAATTCTATGTTGAGTACTTGTAATTAATTCTAGGTGTGTTTTAAAGGTGTTTTTTCTTTTTTCAATATTTTACTTATTTATTTATGAGGGAGAAAGAGAACAAGGAAGATATATATATATATAGAAAGAGAGTGCATGTACCAGGGTCTCTAGCCACTGCAAACAAATTCCAGAGGCATGCACCATATTGTGCATCCATCTTTAATGAGGGTACTGGGGAATTGAATCCCAGTCCTTAGGTTTTGCAGGCAAGTGGCTGAACTGCTGAGCCATCTTTCCACCCCAAGTTTTTTTTTTTTTTTCTTTTAAGAGTAATTAAAGCCAGGTGTGGTGACACACACCTTTAATCCCAGCATTTGGGATGAAGCGGGAGAAGGATCACTATGAGTTCAAGGCCAGCCTGAGACTACATAGTGAATTCCAGGTTAGGCTGGGCTAGAGTGAGACCCTACCTCAAAAAAATGAAAAAAAAAAAAGTGTGGGGGGGTATATAGTCTCCTTTCTGCTTCCTACTACATGTTTTGTTCGCCCCTTGCTCCCTTTTCTTATCACCCCTTTTCCCTCCTATCTCAACTCATAGCCTAGTCCTAGGCTTAGTCCCCCTTATTTACATATGAATAGACATTAAAAGTTAGGTTTTGCTTATGAGAGAGAACATGCAAGTTTTCTCTTGCTGTACCTGGGCTACCTCACTAAGTATATATATATTTTTAATTCCATTCATTTTTTTCTGCAAATATCAGCACTTTATTTTCCTTTACATGAGCTGAAAATTTCCATTGTGTATATGTACCACATTTTCATTATCCATTCATCAATCAATGGCTATGTAGGTTGATTCTATTTAACTATTATGACTAGAACAGTGATGAGCATATATGAGCAAAATCTCTGGAGTATAGAGTCCTTTAGTGCAGGCGTGGCATAGCTGGCCGTATGGTGGGTATAGAGTCCTTTAGACTCCTGTACAGGAGTGGTATAGCTGGTCATGTGGTGGGGAACTAGCACAGGTTGGGAAGGGGATGGGGACAAAGAAAAAATTTTGTTTCAGAAACATCATAATGAAACCTATTTCTTTGTATGCTAATAAAATAATGAAAATGTGGAAGATATACAAAATAGAATTTTATTCAGCTATAAAAAATAGAATTATAAAATGTGCTGGAAAATAGATGGAACTAGAAAATATTATATTGAGTGAGGTAAACTCAGCTAAAAAATACAAACACCCCATGTTCTTGTACATATGCAGATGCTAGCTTGAAATCTCCAGATCTGGGAGCTCAAATTTGCATTCTCTGCAGAAACCAGGCTATTAGAAAAGGGTTCGGGGTGGGAGCAGGAAAGAGCCTTAAGGGTCGGAAACAACACAACACAGGTGACAAGCAAGCAGTGTCAGGGGTGGAAGATACTGACTTTGGAAAGAGTTAAGCAGATGTTGTAGTGAATCTTTTCGTTGCTGTGACAAAGAACCCAACCAAAAGTGGCTGATGGGAGGAATGGGTTTATTTTGGCTTATGGACTCGAGGGGAAACTCCATCCTGGCAGGGAAAACAATGGCATGAGCAGAGGGTGGACATCACTTCTGTCACAGCACTGCAAACAGCAACAGGAAGGTGTGCCAAACACTGGCAAGGGGAAACTGGCTATAGCACCCATAGCCCACCCCCAACAATACATCTCCAACAAGGTTCCAAAATTGCCATCATCTGAGGATCAAGCATTCAGAACACATATGTTTGTGGGGGACAGGACACCTAAATCAAACTGTCACAGCAGGGTTGAGGACAAAAGATGAGAGAAAGTTGGGTGTGGGATATCTTCAACAGGAGATATTTTTAAAAGCCATAAGAAAACCCACTATTTTTTTGTTTTCATTTCTTTTTACTTTTATTTCTTTCTATTTTTTCTTTATTATCCATAATTAGATACATTGAATGAGCAAGTAATGAGTTGATATTCCCAATTCCCCAATTTCCCTCTTCCCTGTCCCCAATCAGCTGGATATCCTCCTCCGTGGGCAGTCTGGATCAGTCCATGTGGTAAGGGGTTATGGAAAGCCTAGGAGTCAACCCGGTTTCACCCCCCTTTGTATGTTGTTACTGAGGGGGGCCATGTCTCTGGATCTTCTCCCCCACCACGTCTCTTACAATCTTCCCACCCTCTCCTCTGCTCAGTTTCCTGAGTCATGGTGGGTGAATATTAAGGCTGCTTTATTGTTGAGGTCTTAGGGGGTCTCTGTGATTCTGCTTTAGGTTGTGTTGAAAACGTTGGTGTCTGTCTGGCTTATCTTGTGTTGACTGACTGGCTGTGGTGGTGGGTCTCTTGCTTATCCCACCACTCTCTGCAGGGTTCTATATGGAACCTCATGGAAGATCTGGTGTGGCTCATCTCTTGCCCAGATGTCAACTATCAGCCTGGTTCGTTGGTAGGGTTGGAGGATCCATAGTGTTCTCTCTCTCTCTCTCTCTCTCTCTCTCTCTCTCTCTCTCTCTCTCTCTCTCTCCCTCTCTCTCTGCCTTCAGAAAAATACAAACAGAATCTCCATCAGAGAGTGAAATCAGTATAGGTTACCTGAGATACACATTTCTGAATTGGCTAGATTTTATTGTTAGTAGCCTCTTTGTAAATCACTCCTATAGTGCATTTCTCTTTGGGTGCCCAGGATTCTGGTACCTGGTGTATTTCACCCTGAGTCCCCATTTCCAGTTAAGGGCTTCCCCTCACTGAATTCAGCCAAGAAAACCCACTATTTAGTAACTTTGATACAAAAACCATGAATAGAATGAATGGAGGCACCATACACAGTTGGGCCATGCTCATCCTACTAGCTATGGGCATCAAACAATAACAGCAGTGTCAACCCTGTGAGCTATTGGTCAGGGAAGCCTTCTGTGCCCACAAAACAATACTGGCTGTTGCCATGGTTCTTGGATGCCCCCCTCTAAACTGAAAGATAAGACTTTATTGCTGAAGATGCCATGCCCATTTTGGTTACAAGAGTAATCAAATAGTAGCAGAAGCAGAAGTTTTCTTCACGCTGGCTATCTTTCAAAGTTCTAGAAGGTGCTATGTGGAGTGCTGACAGAGAAAAGTATCAATCCAGTGGTGACTCCTGTCTTATACAACACAGACCCACCATGAAAGACATGCCCTCGAGTGCAGTAGTGGCATGGCTGTGATATCCCTGATGGAGTAAACAACCACTCTCTGATTAGACTTGAGACTTGCTTCACATGAAACAACGCATGCCTAGTACTGAACACCAGAACCAAAGCTCATGGGTGGGGAGATTTTAGGCCCTAGAGAACAATCTACAATTAGGGTATTGCTAAGCAGATGTGTTACCAAATTGGCTCTTAAATATTTGTCTTTATAACCATAGATAAGTTCTGCTCTCTGCCCTGGACAGACAGTAGGAAGAGGTTGATGCAGTGAATCATAACTGAAAATAAGTGACTGATGAGTGCTCAGCCCTGCACAGGATATATACATCATCCCCTCCAGGGAACATTGCAGAAGATGGGATGGAAAGAATGTAAGAGCTGAAGAATGGGGAGGGGCATTGTGAAATCTGTCACCTGTACATGACAATGCCATTGTACCCATGAACTCACAGCAGCTGTGGCTACCAGTACAAAACCTGCTCATGCTGGATCCATTCAAAATTCTGTTAATGGATAGGGGAGGGGCTTGAGAGGCCACTCATCTCCCTGATGAGCTAATGATAATTAAGGGTTGCCAAGGGAGGGTACAATCATTATCTTCCATGGTATAACCTCTGATAAGAAATGGGAATGAGAGAGATAAGGGAGGGTGATGTAGGTAGGGTACATATGACCAAAATATAATATGTACTTATAAAAAAGTAAGTTGTTAAATAAATAAAACCATAAGAAGAATGATATATTTAAATATTAATTATGACATACTTAATTTTTAGAATCATCTTATTGGACATTATTTTGAGTTAATCTTGTCTTCTTTCATGTTATTATTATAGTACAACTATATTTTACATGGTATTAAAATAATATATAATAATAAATTAACAATACATAGAGTCAACATAAATAAAATAATACATGGAGTCATAATAATATAATTTATTATCTCTTGTAGAAGCCTCCTGAAAATTTTAGCATAATGTTATCATAAAAGCATTCACTGTTTATTATAATAACATTATTGTTATTTAACTTTGGGGAAAGAAGCTCTCTTGATGTAGCCTAGGCTGGTATTTCAATCCTGCTGTCTAGGGCTTCTGAGTGCTGGGATTACAGGTCTATAGCATCGTGCTGGGTGATAGTTTAGTGTTGCTTAACACATGAAGTGTTATGAAAAGTATGTATGATTTATGATTTGGGGATTTTCATGAGAATTTTCAAGAATTCTGATTTTTTTATTTCTAAATCCTGAAAATGAATATTGATTAGGAATTTATCAGGAAAGTCAAGCTCTAGAGAAACAATGACAGAGAGAAGGAAACCACCCCAAGGTGGTGGAGTTGTTCCTATCAGGGCAGAATTTTACCCTTCACTGGGAGTTAGTGAGTCTGTTCATGTTCTCTTTCCTTTGTTTCCTTTGTTCCCGAGTCTCAGCTGCAAGGCAGCTCTTATTCTTCCTAGGAGAAGAGTGTTCTCTTTATTGCCATAAGTGACCAAGCTGTAAACTATTTGAGGTCATTGGGGTGTGTTAAGAGACACTATCATGCATAGAAATATAGAACTAGACAGTTGACCATGGTGTAATTGAAGAGCATCTGTATTTATAACTTTCTTTCTGGTTTTAAGGAAATACCTGACAAAAGCAATTTAAAGAGGGAAGGATTTATTTTGCCTCATGATTTTAGACAGGATGCAGTTTATTAAAGTGGTGAAGGTGTGGTGTCAGGGTCATGAAGTAGCTGGCTACCTTGCATCTGCAGCCAGGAAACAGAAAACAGACCTGAAGTAGGACCAGGAACATTCTTCCCCTGACCCTCATAGGCTCATGGACATCTCATAATATAAGATGTATAGTTTTTCATAGTCCCGATACTGCTTAAAAGTCCAAAGTCTTGTCTGAGGCTCAATGCAATTTCTTAATTGTGAGTCCCTTTAAAATAAAAAATAACTTATATACTATACAATGGCACAGAGAAAACATCCCCATTCTAAGAGGAATGAGAGATTTAGCTAGGAGAGGCAGGGCAAAAGTAGACTGAAACCCAGCAGGGTAAACACCAAATCCTGCAGCTGCATGTCTGGCATCTGGAGCTCTTAGTGGTATTGTCTGGGCTCCAAATGAGCTTTGGTAGCCCCACCTCTCAGTTCTACATGCAGACATATAGCATCTCTCTTGGGCTGGCTCCACTTGATGCCTGTAGCTTTCCTTAGCACATGTCTCAGAACTGCCGTCTCTAACATCCTGGGGTCTCCACTGTAACTTGGGCTTCTTTCCAGCTCATGCAATGGACGTTTTAGGGTCTCCTTCCTTACAGTGAATCTGACCCTGCTATACATTATCTGGCTTCAGCAGCTTTCTGGAACCTTGGTGCAAGACTCCCATACTTTTATTTTTCTCATGCTTTCAAAACTAATACATGTGGATGATACTGGAAAGTTCTGCTGGTCTCCATAGACTACAATCACACTCTCTGGGAGCCTTCGAGGTGAACTCTGGGCTGACACTTCCCTAAGTAGTTGCAATGGAGCCAGGAATCTCTTCAGGACATTCTCAGACTAGGCTCTCTTCTTTCAAATGAGGTTTTTATTTTCTTCAGTGGGTCAGGTCTTTCTCCCAGAATACCTGTGTTATTTTCCCCAGGCAGAATGCTAGGTTTATCTTTAATGATGCTAATTTCTTTAGCAGTTACACCTGTTTTGCACCTACTTTGCCCACACTTTTAAATTCAATCAAGCTCCTTTCTTTGCCAAACTACCCATTTTCATATCTTTCTGCACTGCTTGATGCTGTCTTTCTGTAGACCTGGATAAGAGTAGTTTGCACAGGCATAACTTGGCCTGAGCAGTATACACTTTTGAAATGTCCTTCACCAAGCAAAGCAGTCCATTACTTTTGAAGTCAACCTTACTCAGGTTTTCAGAACACAGGGAGAATATAGTCAGGTTATTTGCCGGACTTAAACACAAATGACCTCTAGCCCAGTTTCCAACAGAGTCCTTGTTTTCTTCTGAGACCTTATGACCTGGGCCTCCACTCTCTGCATTTCTCTTGTTATTCTGTCTTTCCAAAATCCAACCAATATGACCCATTAAGATATGAATACCATATTCTAGGACTTTTCTAGCTGGTGTGTTCAAACTATTCCACATTCCTCTTGCAAACCAGTCCCAAAGACCTATGAACCGCATGATTAGAATTATCATAGCAATAACCCATTCTCAGTATCAATTTTCAATATTAAGCTAATTTTTTTCTGACATGACAAAAATACCTTATAAAAAGGCTTATCTGACTCACTCTTTAAGGTTTAAGAAGGGATGTCACAGTCCACCATGGTGGAGAAGGTGTATAAAGGAGCTTGAGTCTGCTGGTCACATTGTGTTAACAGTCAGGAAGCAGAAATCAGGAAGTGGAGCCAAGCTATAGAACCTCAAGTTCCTCCCCTACTTTCAGTGACCCATTTCCTCAAGTAAAACTACCTCCTAAAAGTTTTTACAACCTTTAAAGATATCACTACCACTTGGGGACCAACTGTTCAAACACATGAGCCTACAGTGGAGATTTCACATTCAGACCACAGCAGTAGACTTAAATGATGAGTGAAAAATGATTCATTTCCTCTCCTGTTTGAAAGCTTTACTTATATAAAAATATGGTATAATTCTGGGTTCTATTATCTCATGCACCTCTGCTACCCCAGGCTTGCAAAACAGGCTAAGGAACTTGCCTATCCCAGACAGTGATGTGACATTCTACCACACTATCTGCTAGTTCTGTGCAACATTACTTCTGAGTCTTCGCTCATTCTCACAAGAATGCTGCACTTCCAACACAGAACTAGCTGTTGAACAAAGTGCACATGGATATGATTTATGATATATTCGACAACTTCACCAAGCATGTCTCTTGTATTTTAACTCATTCAGTTGGGTAATTTTAGCAGTTGTTTCTCCATAATCTATATCTTATTATTTCTTTACTCATTTTTATCTTTACCTTACTACTTTGAGTTATAATAAAAAATAATTTCATATCATATATCAAAGTGCCCCCAAATAAAAATGATGTATAGAATCATTTCCTCATATAGTTATAATTATTTTTTCTCTTTTATTGAAAGGACAATAATAAAATTACTTTTGTATCTGCTACCTCAATATGACTAATTTCTAGTTAGAATATTACAAATTATAAGTTTATATTATTCACACATTATTTCAATGTCAGATTATAATACTTTAGTAATTCATTTAAATCAAACATGAATATTATTTTTCAGTACTAGGCTATTTATTGCTGAGATATACACCATATACAAGGTGTCAGAAAACTTTTCTGTGAAGAGCCAAATACTAAATATTTTAAGTCATACATCATATACAAGGTGTCAGAAAACTTTTCTGTGAAGAGCCAGATACTAAATATTTTAAGTATGAGTCATATGTTTTTTATTAAAAATATTCATGTCCACCATTGTAATACGAAAGTAATTATAACCATAAATTATATATTATATAATATATGCCATATAATATATAATTATTATATATAAATATTATATATTGTAACCATAAATTATAATTACCACCTTAATAGCTAATTAGAAGATACAATTCTCTGAAAAGAGAAAGATAGACAAAGGGTAAAATAGTTTGGGCAGAAGCACTGGGCAGAAATGGAGAAAGTCTTACCCTAAAACCATTGGCTATTGCTGGGAAATCCAAGTGCCAGACTGGGCTATCCCCCACAGTCAGCTATTGGTCAGGGAGGCCCATGAAATTCCCCCAAACAATGCAGACCATTGCTAAAACACTTGGTTTCTCAGCAGAATTAAATGGTAAGAGCCTATTGCTGAAGATACCACAACAGGCAGGGCATTGAGACGTCAACCTAGAACTCAGATGGAAGTTAGCTTCCTACTGGCTAGCTGTAATAGAGCTGGAAACCACTATGTGAACTTCTAGGAGATGGAAAGTCACCAGCACTATGAATAAGCAGTGGATCCTGCAAGCTCCAAAGCAACCAGCCAGGCAAGATGCATCAGTGCAGTAGTGGCACATAGATTATGGGGGTAATCAACTGCTCTCTGATTGGATATGAGGTCTGTTTAGTGGTAGGGAATTCATGCCTGGTACTGAGAACAAAGTCAGAAACATGGTTGGGAAGGTCATACAACCTAGAAGGAAGCTTCCACTGGTCTCTGCCTACAAGGAGAGGCTATGCCCATCAAAAAGTCTTCTAAAATGTCCATGTTTAGCCCCTCGGATCCATGCTGCTCTCACTCTTGTCTAGAGATTCTGCTTAGTACAGGTAGATGGAAGCTAATACTGGGGAGAGCCAAGACCCATCAGAATAACAAGGAAAGAAATCTGACTGACTAGCAGAAGAAGAGTCATCTCTATACATCACCCGAGGTCCAGGAAACACTACAGAGGAAGTGGTAGATTAGATATGAGTGATGCTCTCATGGATAGCCCTCTAGACACTGAAGAGACTGAAAACTCATCATAGCAGAAAACTAGAGGCTGCTGAGAGCTCAACACTAAAAGAAACTTAAAGCACACTCTGTCAGGCCTAGGTAGCACTGCAGAAGAGGGGTGCGAAGATGTGCTCTGAGGCACTTGCTCCTCCCAGGGACCAGCTCATACATTTATGACCCCACAGTGATTACCCATAATCCCACTGAGGAGAGCCCTAAATAGAATGGGGGTAGGGGAGAGGGGACACAAGAGTATAATCAGATGTGAAGATGACAAATTTTTAATGTATTCATATATTAAAGTTCTCAACAGAATTTACTTATTTATTTATTTACATATTTATTCTTTTGAGAGAGAGAGAGAGAGAGAGAGAGAGAGAGAGAGAGAGAGAGAGAGAGAACAGGCATAATGCCAGGACCTCCAGCAAATGAACTCCAGACACATGTACCCCTTGTGCATCTGGCTTATGTGGGTACTGGGGAATTGAATCAGTCTTTCAGCTTTGAAGGCAAGTGCCTTAACCAGTGAACCACCTTTCCAGTCCTAAACTATGGGCAAGGTATACAAATCAATGAATGTGGTTGTAGTCTAACAAAACCTTATGGGCACCAAAATTTAAGTTGCATATACATTTTTACATAACTTTACTCCTCTTTTTGATTTTTTAAAAATTTATTGTCCATAATGAGTTACATTATTTAATAGGCAAACAATGAGTTGTTATCCCCAGTTCTCCAATTCCCCTCTTCCCCATCCTCAATCAGCTGGATATCCTCCTCTGTGGGCAGTCTGGATCAGTCCTTGGGGCAGGGGACCATGGATAGCCTAGTAGTCAGCCCGGTTCCGCCAGCCCTAGTATGTTGTTACTGAGGGGGGCCATGTCTCTGGATCTTCTCTCCCACCAAGGCTCTCACATTCATTCCGCCTCCTCTTCTGCTCAGTTCCCTGAGTCATGATGTGTTCTTTTTGATTTTTTTTGACCACTTCAAAATGTAAAACCTATGTTGTGCAATACTGAAACACTAAGGGTGGCTAGATTTGACCTATGGGGCCATGGTTTTCTGGCCAGTACTGATGCAGGATTTAGGAGTTCAGGAGGAGTCTCCCAGATTTATGAACCCCAAGTTTGGGTTCTGTCCTAATAAATAATCAATAAAGATGGACTTGAAGGAAAAATATGAATTATTAAGTTTAGGGAGAAATCACAAATGGTGGGGATTATTTAAGGGGGATTGAGATATAGTAATTTAAGACAAATTGAGGTTTTTTTTAAACTGGAGTAGAGCCACAAGCACATAGAAAGTAATTTATAGTTTATTTAAAAGGAACTGAGGTTTTGAAAGAGAGATTAGAGCAGAGCTGCAAGCATATGGAAAGTAGAGCTTGGGTGTATAGGTCAGGAGACTTAGAAGGAGCACACATGGCATTTGCCATGTGCTTTCCCTCTGCGAGGAAGTTGTGAAGGAAGCCAGTGAGAGCATATGCAAGAATAGCAGAGGGAAAATATCAAAGCAGAGACTAAGAAATCCAGATGAAAGATCGTCAGGAGGGGAGTTGTACCCATGGTTGCCTCTAGGTAACAGAGGTAACTCTAGGTAACCTAGAGTTAGTGGAAGCATCCACGTGCTAGATCTGGAGTGTAAGGGAAATATATGTGGAAGATTCAGAGACCAGAGGAACATTGTACATGTAATAGTGTATACATGTAATAGTGTATACATGCAACTATACAAGTAATAGTGAGAAGTTACCCCAAACTATATAACAGAGGCAAAAAAAAAGTTCAGATCAAGAGACAGTGCTACACTCTCCCTCCCCACCCAGGGGTAGGAGCCACACTCAGGTGGATCCCAGCAGCACTGGCTAAAGCTGGAGAGACTCACACACATTCTGAGCGTCACGCTGAGAGAAAGGAAGGGAGGGACAGGAAGACCAGAGCCTGTAAAGCATTGATTGAGGTATGTAGATTCAGGTTTGTAGATTTGGTGGGCAGACCCCAGCACAAGCCCACTGAGTTACCCACCTGGGCCTATCTAGGTAGTGTGATAGACTGTAGGTGCAGGGGGCGCTGTAGATCAGTCCTGGTCAGACGCTAGTTCCAGATCTGCTAAATTTTCATTCTTGCCAAGGGAGAGAAGGCATGTGGAGTGGTATCTCTGGGCCTCAATGGCTACCTGAAACCGCCTAACAAAAGCTAGCTTTCTCCTGCCCTCCAGTACTGTGTTCCAATCATACATACATGCATGGCATGTCCACTTACAGTTCTGATAAATAAGGAACATCATAGTGATATTATTAGCAGAAACCCAGTTTCACAGGTAAACCTCTGACAGTTTTGAATTTGTCTATTTACATATTCTAATACTGTACATCAGAACAATAGGAAGACGGCAATGGGCTTTCATTTGAATTGGTAGTTGGCTAGGTTAAACATATATAGAAATAAAAGATTAATGATGTTTTCTTCTCATTCTCAAAGGAGAACTGGAAGAAGTAATTAGTGATTTTACATTTCATAAAAAGTAAAATTGCTATATAAATATGGAATTTAATAAGGCCCGTGGACCTGGCTTTCATCAAACCCAGAGAAGAACTCACAGAAAGAAGACTGTGGGCAGATGCCAGTAACAGACAATATTTGCTTGTCTCCCTTATTCAGCAAGCTCAATGAATACATTTTTAAAATGTAATTTTGTCTGCACACAACTTTCCTCCAATTTATCTGTCATATAAAATAGAACCGTAAAATGATACAAAAATATCTATAACAATTTCGCCACCTACTCTCCACCAAGCGCATCAAAAAGCGCAAATGAAAAGTTGAAAAGAGTGTTGATCTGGTTCATACTTCCAGATGCTCACGGAGCCCTGAAAGCCTTTTCCTGAACTCCTCCAAAGCTTTATCTCCACATATCACAGAAGCCATTTGGCATACATGAAGCAGAGTTTATTTTTATATTAACTTTTTTTTTCCATTTAGAAGTTTCCAGAATGCTAGAAAAATAAACCTTTTAGTCTCATCAGTTGTTAGGTCTGTCTTCTTTTTCCTTCTTCTTTTTTCCTTTGTACTAAGGATGGTACCCAGGGCATCATGAAAGCTAGGAAGGCATTGTACCACTGAGGTACACTGTAACCCCAGCCCTAACTCAGCTTACTTGACCAGCCTTTTCTGTTCACTGCCCTCTGCAGTGATATTTAAAACCTTTTGAGTAAGGCTTAAAATACAAAGGACAAATGATCTGCTCGCTTTAATTTTGGAAGTAAGGTTTTCTGTAGACGCTTGGTATATGTGTGGAAGCTGCCAGGAAGCAGGTGGTAGGAATCTGTTTCCCTTAGTGGATCTAATGTGAACTGTGATGTGTGAACTCCAACCAAGTGTGAGCAGACACGGCTAGTCTCAATGTGATTTGGGTTCCACTTGTTCCTGCCTGGTAGAGGAGCCAAAGGTGTGGCTGGTGGTTTTCCAGTCGAACTCTGCCACATATTTCAAGAGTTTTATTATTCTGGTGGAAAATTTTCAAGCTTCATAAATCTCCTCAATATTTAAATTGGAAACATACCCAATGAGGTATTTTGCATTTAGTCTGTTGAGTCTGACCCTTTCAATTCCCTTCATTTCTGGCTTAGCTATAACTGGATCGTGCCAACATAAAACTAGCCTAATCTTGAGTGAGATATTAATTTACTTTCTAAAGGAAAATTAGATTTTGAAATTCCACATTTCCTTTGTTTCCCACAAAGCATTTTATCTGACAGTCAACCTTAGCCTTACTAATGTTTCCTGGCAAGCAATTTCATAGATGTGGAAGATATCACAGTCCAATGAAGTGACTTTTCTAAGTTGTCAGAGAATTATACATTCCTTGAATTTGTTAATCATCTTCAGTTAATCCCCACCTTAGATGTTAAAAGTTACCATCAATTATTGAGAAGCTAAATCAAAATTTCTTTTCAGAAGAAGGGTGTGCTTCCCTGGTTTGATGCATTTTTCTCCCTGCTGATTGCTACAGTGTGACTACCAAGCCACCATCTTACTCAGAAGCCAAATTGTCTTTTTAAAAAACATTTGTCAACAATCTCCATATATACAGAATGTATCCTGACCAAAATCCCCTCTCGCTGCCCTGCTTTGTCTCTCCTCCCATATTTCCCTCCACCGAACTCCTCTTTCCAATTAGTCCCATTCTTATTAAATAGAATTTCTTTAAAGGTAGTTGAAATCAATTTAAAATGACAGAATATTTTTTAAAACCCTTAGAAATAATACGTTTTTCCCTGTTGAATTTTCTTCACTGAATTTCCACTTTTTACCTTAAAAAGTACTTTAAAACCTCCTAAGTATAGTTTCTGCGATTGGAATTTGACATTTTCTCATTTTCTATTTAAAATGACATTTCAGATGGGTTTTTGGACAGGTTCACTATTGCATCACTTGTCAAAAGGACTCATCTTTCATTTTCCAGATAAAGTCACTTGTACAGAGGAATTTCAAAAACAGATTGTTATAATGTCACTTCTTATGGCTAAGGCTTAGTGAAGTGACCCATAAAAATTGTAAAACATATAGACAGCAATGTAAATAGTAAGATTTCCTTTTAGCACACATTTGTCTGTTTCTATGATGCTCATTAGAAAGGTGAGGTTCTGAGTTTGTTTCTCACATGTAAATGTGTATGATGTATGTGTGTGTATATGTTCATACATGTGTGGATGCATGTGTGTACATGTCTGTGTGGAGTCCAGAAGTTAATATTTGGTTTTCCTAAATTGTTCTTTACTTATTTTTTTTTTGTGACAGGGTCTCTCAAACCAATTCAGATAGATCACCTAGCTAGAAAGCTGTAGGAATCCTCCTGTCTCCACTTCCCCAGCAATGTGATTATAGCCATGCACACCATGTCCTGATTTTTTATGGGTTCTGTGGATCCAAATCAGGTCCTCCTGCTTCCACAGCAAACAACCATCTCCCAAGCCCTGACTCTCTGTTTTTCAATTCACAAATTAGCACATACTATTAACATCCTAGGTATATCTCTGGATTCATAAGTGCATTTGCTATTGACAATGTACATATTCAATGCTAGAAAAAAATAATACACTAATTTGGTGGTTTGAATGTAGAATATCCCCCAGAGCTTCCTTCAATTGTGATAAAGCCTTATACTTGATCCCCAGTTGGTGGAGCCTTTTGGAAGAAGTATATTACTGGGGCAGACCTTGGGATTTTATAATCCAGTCCCACTTGCTAATGCTAGGAAACTCACTCTTGTTGCTTCCTACCTGCTGATAAGAAGACGTGATGTCCTGCTCTCTGCTTCTGCCATGCCATGCTTTCCCTGCCCCCTCTCCCCCATGATGAAACTTCCCTTGTAATTGTAACCTGAAATAAACCCTTTCCTTCCATAAGCTGCTTTTGGTTGGGTGTTTTGTCCTAGTAATGAGAAGGTAACAAGTAATGTCAAGTTTTACCAGTTCTCAGAGAAGAAAGGAAACTGCATTTTATGCTTAAATGACCAGTGAAACATGGAGATACACAACATAACTTAGATAACAGTTGATTATAAATCAGAAGACTAAAGCAAAGAAAGGCAGGTGACAGCCTGTGAGTGACCAGAATGAACAGCCTTAGTGACAATATAGATTTTTCTAAGAAGTGAAACAAGCAACTACTGTTCTATTTATTTTTTTTCCATCAATAAGTAAGGATTTTGTAAGCATCTCCTCTGAGCCAGGTGCCATGTTAAGCTCTGAGAATGCAAAGCCAGACTCTTGTTCCCTGTGATTTCAGGATTTAGCAGGAAAGGCTCCGAATCCACAGAACAAAGCATCTCTTGCAGCCTGTAATAAAAACTCCTTGCTGCTCAATTCAAAATTTCAAAAGACTTAAAAATATATTAGCAAAAGTGTGTTGAATGTTCACAAAAATGGCTTCAGATATGTATGAAATGGCTTAATATTCAGGTCTCAGTGGTTATGGTGGGATGCTTTATTCGATTCAGATGTGCATGTGGCTGCTTCTGGGACAAGGAACGTGTTCAGACATACTGAGGAACATTTGAAGAAGAGACGTCTGTCTTGACAGACCAGAAAGATACTGATGGCTGGATTCCACACATTGCTGTAGCCTCTTCTCCTTTCTTCAGGGAAGTTTCTCCAATTACAGAACAAAATGCTTGCTCCTAATCTCTAAAATCCTTTCCAGAGTATAATTCAGTGTATTTCAAGAACTTGAGAAGGGGAAGAAAATGTTTCATTCTTTACAATCTAAGTCTGATTTGTATTGAAGAACTGTAGTATCTATGGCTAAAATGACCACCAAAACTGTGACAAGCGGGAAGAAAAGAAACAACGCAGAAATGAACAATGCTTGTTTCTAGGGACTGAGAGCCTGGCAGAAAGAAAAATTCATAATAATGTGGCTGGAGCGGTCTAGCTGAGTCCATAGGACATACATCTTAACAGGATAAAGCCTCGTCACCATGCATCTTCTGTCTTCCTCTACCCTGTTTCTGTCCTGGAGATTCACAGTAAATACACCGCAAAGAGACATTTGCTTGCTAACTGCACAATCTTTATCTCTTTATCGTTTGGTTTTGACCTTCTTCTTCTAACATGACTATTTTTAAGTTACCAGTACCCTCATGTCACCACAGCCTCACACACTTGTTTCTCTTCTTGTCCCGTTGAGCGTCTCTCCTGTGATTTCTGCCTACCTTGCTGCTGCTGCTGCTGGCACTGTGCTTCTGGCCTTTTGTTCCTCCTTTGCCCCTGCTGTGAGGAGTACTTGGGGACATTCTGTCCTGAGATGATCTCATTTGCCCCATGACTTCCAAAAATGACGTATGTCCAAGTCTTGTCTCAAGTTCCCCATCTGTATGTTCTCTGCACACCAGCTAGCTTCCCTTGGATGCCTATGTATGCGTCCATGTCTACACATCTTCAGAGAACTCTGGAAACAGCCCTCTGCCACCAGCTCAAAGAAAACTCTTCCTCACTCCGGTTTCTCATCCTGTAAATAATGGGCTGACTTTCAGAAAAGTGAAGGACAAGACAGATGAACTTGGCTCTTAACCTACTTCCATACTGGCAGAGCCAGTGGTATATCCTAGGTCACTGGACTCAGTTGAAGTGTTAATTACACTCTCTACTTCTTTGATATTTTTTGAGAAAGATATCAGATATGATTTTAGCTATTAGTGGTTTCTGATGCATCTTTTTGTCCAACATTGTCAGAAGATTAAACTTTCCATAACGAGAACTATGAGATGAAAGGCAACAATATAAAACCAAAACTCACTGGGAATAGTTAATTGTGTAGAGATGTGCCAAAACTGGTGCATTGTTTGAAGTCATTCTATGACAGAGAAGGATATACACTTATTCTCATCTTTCTATGTCACCTTATGCCCAGTCACAGGAATTTGTATATATAAATTAATGCCATGATAATTTATGTTTTCTAGCCTCATGTGGGCTTTGGACAACCTCTTAAATATTTTAATATTTTTGTTTTTCCTTAGTTGTCTCTTTGTTTTCTGCAGAGCAGTAGTCTCAAACTTTCATCACTCAGCTATTTATATTGATTAGATGACTTTTCTCGCAACTTCTCAAAGAACAAAAATGATCTCTTAAGCAGTTCTTGGGCTTCCCACAAGCCTCTCTAAATTTCCTATCCCTTGTTTGATACCCCTCTTCTTCTTGTATTTGTAGTTTAAACTGGCTGTAATTGAATTTCCTACATTAAAAAAATAACTGATGAATATCTCCCCCCCCCCCGTTCTCTTCCTTTCTCCTGAGCTCTCTGTCACTGCAGACTCCATTTCCTTCCTACTTAGATTTCTTCACAGAAAAAAAATAAAGTGCTTTACTCTGATAATCCATCTATATCCTTTTCTCATGTGAAACCTTGTCTCATTAAAAAGAAAAAAATACCTCCTCCATTACTCACCTTTGCATAGTACTAGTTGATACGATTCCTATTTTTCCATAGGAATATAAAGTTCGTCTCTATCAGTAGCTCCCTTATTTTATCTGAGCTTCATTTCTAGTGTAACTAGATGATACCACATCTTACCGTGATTTACCTACTGAACCAATGTTCAACCATTGTCATCAACCTAATTAGCAGACGCATATTAACACTCTACCACTGTCAAGGCATGCTGCTAGGGCTTGTACCTCGTGCTTCCAATAACTCAGCTCAACCTTGCCTAAGCTAATACACTTGGTAGAATTTTGGTGAAACTGGCCCACAGAAAGATAACATAGAGAGTCATCTTTCCTGGTTAAATGTTTGAACCATTACTCCTTTCTCCATTGGAAATTAGCATGCATGAAAATTGATGTCGCTCAGCAAATCAGAACTTTCCACAGTCCCACTTGAGGCAGATGAGCATGGGAGAAACCTGTGCAGAGGAGCCGATGGTGCTGTAAGAATCCTGCCTCCAGAAGCTGATCACTTTTGACAGGCTGAGTCTATTTTAAGCACCACGAGAGAAATAGCCCAGATTCTGGACATCAATGACAACAAATACACCCTTTCTGACTCTATTGATTTAACAAGGTTCTAACAATGCATGAAGCAGGTGCACACGAAAGATAATCAAACAATACCTAAGACTGCATGGTTATCTTGTGATTCTGATTCCAGGCTTTCATTTAGAAACTTTCTTGATTAAATTTTTACTCATTTTTTTGTCAGATATGTTATAAAATAAAATAACCCTCTAGACTAGAAGTCCCATAGGAAGAGCTTTGTCCTCTCTGAAGGAATACACCTAGTCACAGTGAAAGAATATCATTTTTATAACTCCAGTGAAAGATAGGTTAGAGTAAGAGAACACTCATTCATGTAGGAGAGGACTTTAGTTAATAGGATTTGCGGTAATTTAAAGAAATGAAAGGTACAGATTAATCTGTGGTATAGACTGGTGAAAGGGATTTATGCTGAGATTGCATTAGTAGTGGAAGTCTGGTGTGTGGAATTGAGAAGGAGTTGAGGCCGAAGTACTGCTCCCAGGAAAGATCGATGGGTGGGATTTGCCTCGGCATCCAATTGGGGAGTGAAAGCAATCACACTTCCATATGCTATGTGCTAATCTGAGACAAAGTTATCTGTTAAGCAATGTTTAAATACAGTTCCTGGAGACAGAAGGAAAGCTAGGTCATAGAGCCCCCACAAAAGTATGTAAAACATTGTTTAGATACAATAGAAGGCCTGCTCTGTAAAGAGAATCAATAACTTAAATATTATTTATGTATATATGTTATATGTATGCATGTGTGTATGTATGCATGTGTTTATTTATCTATTCGTTAATTTATGTGTGTGCCCTAGGGTCTCTTGCCACCACCATAAATAAACACCCATCTGGCTTTACATGGGTAGATGGGGATTGAATACCAGGTCAACAGGCTTAGCAAGCAAGCACCTATAACTGCTGAACCATATTCCCAGCTCCAATCAATAGCTTTAGCAACAGGTTCTGCATCCTATTACTCTTGGGAATTGGTGAACTTGGTAATAGTGAAACAGGATGATTCAAGAGGCTAACCATCAAATTAGTAATGAGAAATCTACAAATCAAACCAGGAAAAATATACATTCTCATCATCTAGAGATATGCCCCCAAACACTGATTCACTCAATTAAATTCAAGGTTCAAAATCTTGAGCAAAGACAATATAAACTCAAAATTTTAAACAAATAGCTAAAGCTCACTCCACTTTCCACTCTTTTTTTTTTTTTGGACTGATTCCGAGGAGAGTTTTTCCCCTAAGTCACTAATCTGGGTCTCTCTCTTCTCTCTCATTTAGTTCCTTTTATGAAACAATTCTGAACCGAGCTTTAATAGGGGAATAAAGGACAAAGGAAATGAAATGACTAATCACCTAATGAAATGAGAGGCTTATCGTCTATCTTTGCTCTTCTTCCATTTAGTAAACATCTACGAGTTTTTGTGCTTTGTACAACAATAAATTAAGCTTAATCTATTTATTTCACAGCTTGTCGTGGAAAAGCATGTAGGAAATAGACCTTCCTTGCCTCATTTTGTGGCTAATTTATGCCCCTAACGTTGTTGTTTTTTCAAGACCGGCAGATGATGAAACTGCGTTTAAATTATGCCATCCATGACAAAGTAGCTTCAAATCATTTCTAGCATAAAATTGGTTCTATTCATCGCATCTTTGAGCTTAGTAAAACTAACTCTGTGCCCTTAACTCATTTGTACCTTCTCCCTTCTTTGAGGGAGCAGGCACACATCCAACTTTAGGGAAGTTATGTGGTCTTCTGAAAAAAAAAAAAAAAAACATTCTCATCCCTTTTGAGAAAAGTGTCCAGAGTGAAAATACAATTTAGGAATAAATTTTTTATATAGAAGAGGCAGAAACCACATCTGCCCAAATCACTTCATTCAATCTCCTAATATCAGAGCATTCTGGCTCATCATCTGGGAAACTATGCATTAACGAGTTTGATTAAATAAACACTGAACAACTATTTCAGTATATACAAAGTACTTACATACTGTCAAACCAGACAAAAGACAGAGCTTGCCAGTTAGCTCAGAGGCTACTCCTGGATGGCATGGAGTGCGTTGGGCATTTTTAGAAATCTACTGGACATGCATAGGAAATGTGATAGTGTAAATCAAATATAGCCAGAGAAATGGGGTCATAGAATCATCTTGTTTGATTTAGCCACTAAGTAGCAAAGATGGGATATTACTTTAGGGTTTTTAATTTTTTTCTTTTATTCCAAGGCACCTTTTCACAAGTCTGAAAATACTCATCAGCTGTGTATATACTGAAAGAGCTCCCCTGAATGACAATGGGCAGGTGAAAGCTGGAATGTGAAGAGAGAAACATATAGAATCTGAGGATATTGATTCAGCTACATCATTCACTTGGAATAGCAGATGGAGAACAATTCCAACTAATAAGCAAAAGAATAAAAGTAGGTTAGACTTAAACTAATTTTTGGTTTTAATGTTCATGTTTTTCTTTATTTTAGTATTTCTGAATTAAACATTCCTATGGCAAGGTTTAAATTGAATATGCAGTTGTTATTAAATCGAGTGACATCTTTATTTTTTAATTTATTTTAACAAAAAAAAATTCTTCTGGTTTTTCAAGGTAGGGTCTCACTCTAGCCCAGGCTGACCTGGAATTCACTGTGTAGTCTCAGGGTGGCCTTAAACTCATGGTGATCCTCCTACCTCTGCCTCCTGAGTGCTGGGACCAAAGGTGTGCGCCATCACACCCGGCTCTCAGTGACATCTTAAGTGAGGAACTCTTGGTTCTGCTACATACTTGCTATATGATCTGGACTCTTTGTTTCCCTCCAGCTCAGCATCCATATCCACAAAATAGGATTGATAATATCTCATAGCATTGACGAAGAGTACGTGAAACAATGTATGTAAATCACTTGGCAGTGCCAGGAATAAAATAGGTCCACAGCTAAATGTAGTTATTACCGTTTTTTGCATAGTGTATGTCTACCAGTTGAAGGGCTGAGCACAATTTACAGCTTTGCTTTTGAAGAACCAGACTCCATCTTGAAGTTAGAAGCTATTTTGTAACAAAGTTCTGTTTGATCTGACCTTGAACTTGCCTGGAATTTCTGTAACTGTGCTCTACCTCTCCCAAGAATTTCTCCCCCCTGACTATGCTATCACTCTTCCCAGAATCTATGTTACTTCTCTCCTTGACCATGATAAGACCCGTGCCATTCAGGGAAAATGCCAATTAATTATGTATTCTGCTTGCTAAGCCCATTGTTGGAAACTCCCCAAGTTTTTGTATATAAAAACATCACTTTTTCTTTTGCGGGCTGCTGGTCTCTGAAGCCCTGCTTTTGGGTGAGACAGCCGCTGGCCAGCTCCTGTGTGCACAAATATAGCTTGCTTTAATTTGGCCTCATTTGAGTCTATGGTCTTTTCTTGGCATTCTGGGTTCAACACGTTCTGTTAGAATTTTATCATCAAAATAAAGTATAACTGTGATCCAGATAGCAGCCCACTTATTAGAGGAAAGGGATTATAGGTAATAAGGGTCAGAAAGATTAAGAAAATTACGGTGGGGTGGAGGTTGCCGGCAAATATCAAAAACTTCTTTTGGGAATGTGACCTCTAAGAGAGAAACTGATTTTCTGAAAGCATGAAATGCATCATAAGAACACATCCATTTTCCGTTCTGTTGAAGGATGAGCAAATTGTGGCTTCTCATCACTAAATTCAATAGTGACAAAAACGCTGACAGGTTTTGGATGACAATGGCAGACATGGACAAGGAAAGAGCCTTCAAAGAAAAAACAATTATAATTAGACTACAAGAAGGAAGCCAGAAGAATGCAGAAAGTAGAAGGCTACATCCAATATTGCTGAGGTTACCTAGCAACTGGGTAACATTTTTTTTTGTTAGAAAATGGCGAGACAGAGCAGTAAGAATAAGATTCAGCACTGAGCTTAGGAGGGCTAAAATGCATGACAATTATCAGTGAGTCTGTAATTACGTTCACGGGAGCACCGATATTTCGTGGTGCTTTGTGTCACCTACTTCAAGGGATTGGTTACATAAATGTGTGTCGTGTGCTGTCATTTTTTTCAAGTAATTTGGAATAATCCAAGCACAAAGAATTCCAACAGTATTGAACAATGAGGTGTTAGGTACCTCCCCTAAATGGAACTTGCAGGACAAGGTATCAAACTCAAGAAGACATTTTATATAAAGCAGATGTGAATGGGCTAAATAGATGACTTTACCCAGTAATATTTACATTTTGGGAGTTGGCTTCTGGAAATGAATTTTTCTAAGCTCTAAGTACGTGGAAAGGGATTTCAGCACCTGCAAGGCAGATACTTTTGAAGTAGAGAATGTTTGTAGCAGCTGAGGCGAGGCGAGTTTACAGCACAGTTTATTCTTCTGTCCAAGATCAATGTTCCCAGATGAAAATCTGCCCTCCTTTAGAAAGGCTAATTCAGTCTGCCACAGTAGCTACTGAACAGCATACGTTATCTGTCAATCTAAGCCAGCGTGATGAAAATTATTTAAATCAATCAATTAAAAACAAATCCACATAAATAATGCATTTGCCACCTAACTTTCTTCCATAATCCTGTCTATAATCAAGGGAGTTAACACTCCTTAAAATGCAAATATCCTTGTTTGTAATCTTTTAAAGACCGTGCTATGTAGACAGCAAATATGGTTCTACCAGGTGTAGTTCAGGAAAACTTTTAGAATAGCAGTATGTGCCAGGAAAATTTCAGTGTAAATGAAAATATCAAAAAGAAAATGACTCCTGTATCCTCACACAGTAGCCCTCCAGGATCTTTGAGAACGTATTACAGTGTGACCCCAAGCCTCCTGCATAATGATGTGTAGAAATAAGCAAACGGGCAAATCATTCAGGAAGGAAGTGAAGTTCTTTAACAACCTGTAACTAAGCCCCAAAGTCACTTGCTTGCTTAAATGTCACCTCCATAATTCTCTTGTGTTTTCTTCACAGTGTTAAATAAACACAAGGGAATTCTCTAATTCCTGTCTAAAATGGCACCTGCCTTCACAGACCCGCTCAGTTAGGAAGCCTAGGCCTTTTCCCGTTCTCCTCAAGCAGATCTCCAGCACTCTGAGCCTGTACATCTGGAAAGCATTGTTTGCTGCCCAAAGCCCTGTCCCAACTGTGTGCTGCCAGCAGGAAATCCTGCTACTCAGACTTCTGGTATTTATTGGAAGACTCCTGCATATGAGTGCAAGGATGCCCAGAGGGGATCCTGGAAAAGTCCTTTTGAGGCTCACAGCTGGATTCCCGTTTCAGGCTGCACAGATGATACATTATTAGGCAGTGTGCCTTAGCTCCTGACTGTGGGCATGCAGAGGCCAATCCCATCACCTCTTTGTTATCATTCAGCATCTGCTTAATTCTTCAAAGTATTATAGCAAAATGAACGTGAGCTTACTGCCCCCTTCCCCGTATTCATTGGTACATTCTGCAGACATTTATTTGCCTCAGATAGCCAGTGGCATAGCATAAGGTGAGAGACTACCATAGCTTTGAAGTCCTGTGAGACAAAAGAAGGATTTGCTTTAACTGTGATAAGGAAGGTAGGAAAAGAGGCTGGAGGATACCTGGAGAGGATTACCTGAACCTCCTGGAACCCACTGTAAATGTGTGAGTTGCTAGGTGCTTGTAATTTACATGTCTAATGTCAAGTACACATCTCTGTGCCCTACTATAAAATCTCTTTGTAACTGGGGTTCGGGGCCAAGACTTCTCTATTCTTGGACCACCCTGGCCTGGGTGTAAAATTAAACTCCCCTCTCCTCTTGCTGCAAAGGCTTTGTTTTGTCTGTCACTGGGTATTTTAGCAACAAAAGCACTCTGATTACAATCAACTTGTTAAAGCTCAGTCCTAGGTAGAGTAAGCATAATTAAAAACTGCTGCAGAGTTGGTTGAGGCAGGAGGATCGCCAGTAGGCTAGGCTATATAATCAGACCTTATCTTTAAATGATAATAACAAAACAACAAAATATTATAGGTTAAATGGGTATTGACTAGCTTCAAGCTCTGAGAAAATATCATTAAATTGAAAAATAATTTTATTGTGTAGCAGCTATAGAAAAGGAACTGCAATTGGGTAATCATGAGCAATTATTTTTGTAGATTTTAAGTTCATTTCTTAAACACTTCTTGATGAGGTAGCTAGATTCCATAAAGGTCTTCAAAGTCATTTCCCAAACATCCTCCCTATCTCCTCACAGTGCTTCCCTCCACCTCCTCTCCTCCCACACCCCGATTTCAGCCTTGATGAATGTAGACCAGTCACAGCAACACAGTTCACTTGACCACACACTGGCTTCTGTACCTCAGGCTAGTAAGGACTGCTGGAACTGGCATTTGTCACATAGCTGGAGGGAGCCTGTGTCTTCTTTCCTTTGGGAGTGAATGAGGATCAGGTGGCCTTAAAGGAGGCAAACCATCTTGTCAAATCAGCCTGAGGGCAGAGTAAGAGCCCCAGACCAGAAACAGATCTCTAGAGTCTGGCCTGATGGAATCTCACCTCATTCATCTGCATCAAATCTTTTGACATTTTAGACCTTTGAACCAAAATTTCTACTTCATTGTTATTCCACTGTGGGTTGTTTTTGCTGTTTGCATCTAAAAGCATTTCAATGGACATAAATTGCAGTGTAAAGTGAAACTGCCAGGAAGTACTTGCCTCTAAGTGTCTGAGGACCCCCAAGAAGAGATCCTTCTTCTTGTTCTCCTGTCGTCTTGCCTCTCGTGGTCTAGGTGTCCTTGGACAGATCTATGTCATCCTTTTCTTCTCTTTGGTTCCAGGAGAAGAAACCAGTTTTTTTTTAATTTTTATGGAACAACTGTACCCCAACCAGGAAGTTCTAAACATGTTTTAGCAATCTCTGTCACCACACATGAGAGCCTTTCATGGCAAGTGTCTTAACACCTCAATGCCTCAACACTCACTTCTCACTACACATTGTCTACATTGTACAAAAGCTTGGGGCTTTTCCTTATCTAACCATAGATCCATTAATGTACATGTTTTTCAAAGACGTTGCAATTATCTTCATGGATGCAGAAGTTATCTCAGTTTTTATGCTACTACTGTACATATAAACACTAGAAAGAAGCATGAAATTATAAGATTTTTATTGATGCTGTTGTAGAAATATTCCAGTAATAAACAAACAAAGCCTTTGCAGCAAGAGGAGAGGGAGTTTAATTTTCTCCCAGGCCCAGGGGTCCAAGCATAAATGAAGCATTGGCCCCGAACCCCAGTTACAAAGACATTTTATAGTCAGTACAGAGTAGGGCATGTGACATTATACATGCAAATTACCATGTATTCTCCCCGGGTGCCTTGTCTCTCCTAACTTATCACAGTTAAAGCAATTACTTCTTTTGTCTCACTGAACTTCAAAGCTCTGGGTTTCTCACCTCATGGCTATCTGTGGCCTGAAGAATGTAACAACGAATATAGGGGAGGGGGGCAGTGAGCTCACACCCATTTTGCAACAATAATGCCTAAAATTGCCTTGTGCATTACAAATGCCAATAAAATTCGAGGAAACTAATTGAGGATATGAACTTGTTTTGTGGACTAACATGTAGCGCACACAATGCAATTAGTACTTAGCAGTTTAATAAACATGGTCTGATGTGCAGGTATAAAGTTGCTAAGACACATTTTTTTAAAAAAATTTAATTGAGGCCTTTCGTGTGTACAGTTTACAGGTACAATGCTTACCATGTTTTCTATTATTTTCTTTTCATTAAATACTAAATAATGTAATTCATTATGGACAATATATATATATATATATATGTATATAAAGAGAGGCTTTGGTTAATCACCCTAACTTATCAGAAATGCCTTTATCTGATTTATTTTTATATTTCATCAGTGATGATCTTGGTTAGTAAGTATCACTGGGGAAAACAATGGAGTCAGGGAAGTAGTATTATGATTAATATTTTGTTTTAATTAAGTCACATCGACATTCATAATAGGTCTCAATCTGGCTAATAAGAACTAATATTTTCCTGGATAAAGAGCAATGCAAATTGCACACAGTGATCAACTACTCGTGCTTGGTGTCAGCACTGCCGATGAAATGGATCATCATCTGTGGGGAAATCACAGAACTAATTATGAAGAGTGATGATGCTCTGAGAGAACAGTCTCAGCAGAAGGTAATTATAACCGTTGCTGATAGGTCTGAAATGTTAATATCTAAGAAGTTTCTATATTGTCATGTTCTCTTCAAGAGCCACCATAACTGACCCAAAATAACTCAAAATGCCACACCTGGCATAAAAGGATAGACTCAGACCCCTTTTCTTCTCATAGTGAAGATTGTTCTCACAGGGACACTTCTGTCATGGAATTTTCAGGTTCCCCTAGCCCAAGTATGCAAGGCAATTTCCTTTCCCTGCAGCCAGTAGTTAAGGAGAGAGAATACGAACCAGAGGCATCCAAGTGGACCAAGGGCTCCAGGACTCATTACATTATACTCACACACTTCCTCCACCTGCCAGCATCTTGAGTCACAGAAATATAGACACCCACAGACTCTTAGGCCATATAGTTTTATACATACTAGTGTCTACCTGGATACAAGCACATTGAGATTCTCTTCCTTCCTCAAGCTCTATCTTGCCCGGGGTTTTTTTCTTAGCTGTCCTCTCATTAGAAATTTCTTTCTGCAAGGTAAATGCCACATTCTTAGGTCTTGGAGAAAATGTAGTGTTCTCAGAGTGTTTGCCTACTGGTTGGCTCTGGGGCTGCTCCCAGTTCTCACTCACAAGCACTTCTTTCCTTTGCCGTTGTTTCTCTAATTCTCTATCATTTCTTTGTGTCCTCGCTCACATTATTGAAATCACTTCTTCCAGAGTAGAGGACCATTTTGTCCTCTGACATGCCTTGCAGGTAAAGGTGCTCCGAAAGATTCACTGACTGAATAAAGAAAAAAAATAAAGAAAAATGATTGAAAAATGATTGAATGAGTGGAAATAGAAATGAAATTAAGATGTAAAATATTGGGGCCGGAGAGATAGCTCATTGGTAAAATGCTTGCGTGGAGTTTCGTCCCCAGAAACCATGATATATATATAGACAGGCATGGGGTGCATGCCTGTAATCCCAGAGCTGGGGTGGTAGGAGACATGTGGATCCTTGGGGTTCAGTGGCCAGCTAATCTACCCCCATTAGGTGAGTTCTGGGCTCTGTCCTTAAAAAGGGTGGACAATGCCTAAGGAATGACAACCAAATTTGTTCTTTGGCCTCTACATGCTTGGATACACACACACCTTAGAAAGGAGGAAGAGCTATGCCAGCATTTAGACTTGAGTGACAGGGAAAATATAGTTTTACTGCTGGGTAACTAACAGCATTTTCCTCCAATGCTGCCTCTCCAGTGCCTGGCCAGTTTCAGGGTGGTGCCTGGGAGATTCACTCCATTAATTAGGTGTCCAATATGCTCTGGCACCAGAACTAATAGGGAAACCATTCAACTATAAATCTAATAGAAATAGTGAGTGATGAGAAATATCAAAAACCCACAGAGGCAGGTTCCCAAGACCTCATGTTTTAGACTTTATGAAGAATTCCACTGATTTTTCAATCTCCTGCTCTTGTACCTATTAAAAGAGAGAATATTAGAGAATTCTTTGGAGTTTAAACTATACATCTCAGAGTGCACAAGTCATTTTTAATATTTGGCTGAAATAGCATATTGATCTTAGGTCAAGGAACACGAGGGGGGGGGAAGAGGCAGGGAGTGTATGCCTTTATGTCTATGAGTCCTCTGCATTCTAGAACCAATAAAATGATTACAGGGTGGGATGGTTGGAATGTATGGCCCCATAGACTCACATTGACCTTGTAACTTGAGTCTATAGCAGTCTGCCTGGAGGAGGTGTCACTGGAGGCAGATCTCGGAGTGCAGCCCTAAAGTATGTTTGGGGGAGAATCTTGAGTCCTGCCCTAAGGTGTGAAAACAGCGATTTGAGCTCTGGAGGTTTTTGTGATGCTAAAAGTTAGTGGTGTCTCTCCGCTTGGATCTATGGAAGTAAGCCAGCTTCTTCTACCATTGATAGTGTTCTCCTGGCATTTATAAGCTTGAAATAAACCCTTTCCTCCCATCAGATGCTTTTGGTTGGGTATTTGTCCAGCAACAAGGAGCTAACTACCACAGAGGGTGAAAACTCTCCTCTCTCTCTCCCTCTCACTCTCTGCTTGAAAATGAATAAATAAAATATTTTAAAAAATAAAAAGGGCTGGAGAGATAGCTCAACGGTTAAGGCACTTGCCTCCAGTGCCTAAGGCCCCAGGTTCAATTCCTCAGGACCCACATACGCCAGACCCACAAGGTGGTGGCTCTGGTTCTCTCTTTCTCTCTCTCTCTCTCTCTCTCTCTCTCTCTCTCTCTCTCTCTCTCTCATCTCTCCCTCTTTCTTTCTCTGCTTGAAAATGAATAAATAAAATATTTTTAAAAAAGAAAACTCTCTCTCTGCAGTGTCACTGTGCACATCTGGGGTCTGGTGTTAGCAGGCAGGAATGGACACCAAAGTATGGGAGAGGCCCCGAGAAAACTCACCCAATAGGGCAGGGATGATCTCAAGTGCTTATTTATCAATGCAAAGACACAGCTCTCACCTCAAAGGGACTGAGAATTTATTCTGGTTCCAAATAGAGTGACCATGGCCCAGGAATATAGAATAAGGCTGCCTCAAATACCATTCCCAAGGTAGCAATAGTTTTCTGAAGTCTTTATAGCAATAGAACAATGAAAGTCCTAAGACAAGGCACTTTTCAAATACATTGGTGGAGCAGCAGGCAGGTGAAGTCATAGAGAAGTTTATGAAATTTCTCCTTAGGCCTCACATGCTCTCTGGTGACATTCTTAGCTTTTAGGCTGACAGAAGCTTGTGGTCTGTTAGTACATTCCAAAATGGTTTACCTAACAGTCACAAGGATGTGAGGGCAGACACACAGGTGAGGAAGGAATGGCTGTTAAAAGGGCTGAGGACAGCTAATTCAGCCCCAGATCTGCAGCATCCTTTTTTGTTTTTGTTTGTTTGTTTGTTGTTGTTGTGTATGTGCATGTGTAGTATGTGTAGTGAGGTGTGTGTGATATATGCTCATGAATGTGCTGATGTGTCATGCTGTGCGCTCATTTGCAGCTGCTGGAGAAGAACATCGAGTGTCCCTCCATCGCCCACCTGCCTGCTTGCCTGTCTTTCCTTGCAACAGATGCTGGATCTTGCTGCTCCTGAGCCCCAGCCATTGTCCGGTTGACCCTCTGTAACAGGACGAGGGTTACAGTCATGCATGGCCACGCCCAGCTGCTTCCATGGCTTCTGGAGATTTGGATTTGGTTGGTCTCAGGCTGGCACAGGAAGTACACTTAACCACTGAGCCATCTCTCCAGCCTCCAGATCTGCAACATCCTAACTCTCTCTAGTCATGGGAGCTCCAATCAGCCTTATAGGATTTTTAACACAGTTGAAGCTTTTTGTCACTCCACATAGGACAAAAAGTTTAAAGCAGTTGATACTCAGAAGGCAAAAGAAACTCTAGCCCTTCAAGTCACCAAAGGAAAGATAGCAGAAACACGGAAGCACTAACTCAAGAAATGTCACTTCTCTGGATCTACATGTTGTTGCATTTATCCGTCAACTTAATGATTTCCGTTCACCAAAGCCATGGATCAAGTCATGGTTGTTCAACCTTTTGGGCTTGTCTGAATCACAATGAATAAAGAAGAAGCGTCTTGGACCACACATTAAAAAACAAAGGGTTAGAAATTTAGCTTCTTGTCCTTGTTCGTGTTGTTGGAGGAATTAGGATTCCAATCTAATTAGGGTAACTGTAGAATACATAGGCACATGCACTTCTTCAGAGTTATAGACATGTCAGCCTGTTCCCCAAAAGGGAAGAGTTAGTAACCCCAAAGCTCTAAGCCTGACTCTGTGCTTCTCAAATTTTGAAGCAGGCTGGAATTACATAGAAGATCTTGTTAAATACAGATTCAGAATTGATATGTTTGTGTGGAACCATAGACAATGCCTCTGTACCAAACTTACAGTGCAGATACTGCTGTCTGCTGAACATCTTTTGGGAAACCAGGGCTAAGGTCCACATTTTTATAGTCACTGACATACTGCCCTCTTGTGGCTCCTAGAATAATTGCCCTCTGTGCAAGTGTTTTCTTGATTCTCAAATTAAACACCTGCAACTATTCCCTAATTACCCCAGGTAAATGCTTTTTAAAATTTATTAACCTTATCACACTTTTTGCAATATACATATATATTTTAAATATTTTGTTTATTCATTTTCAAGTAGATAGAGAAAGAAAGAGAGAGAGAGAGAGAGAGAGAGAGAGAGAGAGAGAGAGAGAGAGAGAGAGAGAGAGAGAGAGAGAGAGAGAGCGCAGAGCACCAGGGCCACCACCTTGTGGGTCTGGTTTATATGGGTACTGGGGAGTTGAACCCGGGGCCTCAGGCACTAGAGGCAAGTGCATTAACCGCTGAGCCATCTCTCCAGCCCGCAATATACATATATTGTTACACTTTTTGCAATATACATATATTGTTAAATATTAATGATTCTTAACATTTTTAGGAATGTTATCTTATTTGGCTTTCTTTTCCTTAAGTAGGTTTATTTTAAGAGGAATGAATTTTGTACCACCCCTGGCTGAAATGGAAAGACCAATACTGCTTATCAGAAATATAGATAACTATAAAAACAACTGAAAAGAAAAGAAAACAATGCTTAAAGTCCAGATGGATTCAAAGCTCAAAGCTCCTAGCCTAAGACTTGCTCTGTCTTTGTTAAAGGAAGATTAACAAGTGTTGGAGAGTGTTAAAGACTCACAGCAGTAAACTGGCTTTGCTTGGATGGTATCTGGAGCATTGAAGATCATTGGGTAGAGATTAACTCCTGTGTACTTTACTGTTATTTAATACAGTGAGTATGTACTGCTTAAATGATCTCTCTCGAGAACCTGCTGCAGACAGTGTTCAGGGCTTGCATTTTCCTCTGCATATTCATGTTATCGTTCTAAGTTAATTAATGTCACATAGAATTGATCTAAGGTGACCGGTGAACACAGAGCACTGTGGGCTCTAAAGTCAGACGGACTTGGCTTATTTCTGTGCAAATTCACTGCCGATTTTCTGGATCTTAACTAGAATTTCCACTGGTAGCCAAACACAATCTTGTCGTCATTCATTCAGGAGTAGTCATTGAGCCTTAAGTATCAATGCTTGAAGTGGAGAGTGGACACATTCTACTCCCCTGGGTGATTACTCAAGTGAATACTGGAAATCACTCTCCTGTACCAGTGGATGGTTCTAAGTGGGCAGAAGCCAGCATGGGCCAGGAAGAGTCAAGGAGGGCAGGAATAGCTGTTAGAAAACCCAGCTTTCCTATCCTTTGAACTAGAGGGAGGTAGCCTCCCCCTTACCACCAGGAATAAAGTGTGATGGTCTGGGTACTGCAGTCACTATAGTCCTTGTCACCAGAGAGGGTGGCAATGCGTAGGACAAAGCACATCCCTCAGATGGTGAAGCGACAGAAGGAATCTAGGACCTTGATGTCACTGTGCATTGAAGAATCAAGGCTCCCTGTCACATCCTCCCAGTGGGGAGGTTGGTTTTCTTCCTGCTTCCTTACCCCTGTGTGGTCTGATTTCCAGAACTTGTAGTTGACAGCATCCTAACTGACACCAAGAGAATACAAAAGAAATATGAAACACAGTACACGTAACATGTTAATATCAACCAGACATAGTTGCATGCCTGTAATCACAGAACCCAGGAGGCTAAGGTGGGAAGATTGTGAGGGTGAGATCAGAATGGGCTACATGGTGAGGCCTGGCTATAAATAAATAGACAAACAAGCAAATAAATAAATAAATAAATAAATAAATAAATAAATAAATATCAATAGTTAACAACTAGTACATTTCTATATATGCAAAGAATGGCAAGGTCCTGTCAGTATGAGCTAGGCATTGTATATTATATAATATTACAGCACAGTGAGTAGACATTGCTGCCCTAATTTTAGAACTAAGAAAAGTAAAGGATTAGACTTCTATGTGCTTGTCACGCAATGCGTGAGTAGTTTTTGTGCTTTTTCTATATGGTATCCAGGAGCAGGAAGTTGGGTAACAGTTAATATAGCAGATCTGTTAAACAGTCTAGTCTTACCATAAACTAGCAATCCTCCTGGCTTTCACTTGCCTAATGAGTGCTGGGATTACCACTATCCTGGCCTCTAGGGACCGTGTGCATAGTGGCTTTGTGTTACATTAGACCAGGCATATGCTTCTTGCGTGGTGGTATAATCTTAGAAAAATTGCCCACTTGCCCTGAGCCTCAGATTTCTTATTTGAAGTTTAGGATAATTATATCTCCCTTCTATTGTTCTTGTTGGGATATACAAGGATGCACATTTATAGGGGCTGTATTGCCCGAATGGCAGCTGGCATGATAATTGGGGTATAGGCAGGCTTCAAGGAGGCTATTGTGATACCTCACTCGTATGTCATTGTCTGAACAACTCTCTGTGTTTGGGTATGACCAATATCGAGTTTTCCAGCCTTGATGTTGAAATATTATTAATTTACTAGAAATTGCCACCATTATACACTTTTAAAGGTTTATAGGATCAAGATTTTCCAGTACAGCATGCTATACTTTCTTCTTTTACTTAAAAAGATGACTTTCCATTCAATGACTTTTAGAAAATAAAAAATAGAAAGTTCAAATGTATCCAGATTTGGGTTTTGAAGCAGCAGATATTTAAAGATCAATGACTGAATCAAGGCATCTGGAAGCTCAGAACTTCACACATGTGTCGTCTCAGTTCCCGTCTCTTAGAGGAGGAGCGAAACCTCTTGTGAACCGTCTTCTCGGTGCCGAGTGAAAGAACTTGACATGCATACATTTCACGCATGACGTAGGATGCTCCTGATCCAGCTCTGCGAAGTCATCTTTGTGCCTTTCACCCTGCGTGGACTTCTGCCTTCCTGGCACTGCTGTGTTTGCCCCTCTTGAAAGCAACCTCTCAGGTGCTTAAGACAAGGTCTGTTTCCTAGACTGTGGGCTGCTGTCCTCAGTGAGCCAGAACCTTAGAGGAGGGAAAGGTAGGACAGAGCACAGTGCTGCTCACAGGCCAGAGAGAGATCCCACACAGCCCACAGCCAAGTGAAGTCACCATGCTTTTGTGTTGGATAAACAGGCAGCAACACGATTGGAACCTGCAGAGCTGTGGAAGAGGAGGAGACAGTAGAAACTTGTGGAGGTACAAACGGGACTGGCTTTCAAAGGCCATGTGGAAATTCCTTGGGATCCATGAAGAAAGGGGCCTGAATTGCAGTTACCCTGCTTGTGGTGGATAGAGCCTACAGTCTTTGTTTTCTGATGATTAGCCCTGTCCTTCCTTTTCTGAAAGGTGGTAAAGAGATGATGTAGAAGGTGGACCTGAAAGATTGCGAAGAAACAGACTGAAAGTCCATGTTCCCTTCCCTCTCAATAGAGCTGGTCTGTTCCCTCAGAAATAGCCCATTGCAGATCTTCCCAGAGCTGTAGGAGGATCTTGGACATGGACTCTGATGATTCTTCAAATTAAGTACTGAGGGAATGTTTTACTTCAGGTCATCTCCTTTCAACTTATTGCTTTAGAAAATCACATGGAGCAAAACAAAAAAGAAAAGAAAACAAACAACCAAAAAACCAAACGTGCTCCTCCATATTGTGTTGACATGAAATCACAGCCATAAGTTCCCACCACCACAAATTTGCTCCCTCCCTTCCTCCCTTCCTCCCCTCCTTCTTCCCTGCCTCCTCCTTCCCCTTCCTTCTTTCCTTTCTTCCTTCTTTCCTTCCCTTCTTCCTAATTCTTTCATTTTACCCATCTTCCTTGTTCTAGAAGACTTTGATGAAGCATATAACATTGAAAAAAAATACAAGAAATGAGTATGAGGAGACAACCAGGGACCAGCACACTATGGAACCATCTGGACATTTTCTAGAGAAACACTGACTATCTGGCACAGAGATGTGCAGTAACTTAGACAGAGGGTATGTATGATTTGCAATATTTAAGCTGATAGTACAAATGATGGTGCTCATGAGATTTCAAAAGAAACTTATTGTTTGGAAGTATCATGCTGGTTTTGGCCTGGGAGAAATTTCCTTCTAAACTGTAGTCATATTGTGAAAACTGTTTCTGTAGTAGCTATACATACCACATAACAGTGGGTTTCATAGGGAATGTTAGATATTTTTTCCAATGCATGCTAGTGGTTTCAGGAACAAGTTCATCTCAATCAAAGTAATTCTTTAAGTTCAACAATGTGTTTGTAGGAAGAGCTTAAGATTTGGACATAAAACATAAATACCAAAAGAACAACTCTCTCTCTCTCTCTCTCTCTCTCTCTCTCTCTCTCTCTCTCTGTATTTTTCTGCTTGAAAATGAATAAATAAAATATTTTTAAAAATTCAGGGGCATGAAACCTCATACCACTTCAAAAAGCAATTCTGAAGGAACCTTACTTTCTTATAAAAAAAATTGAGGACAAAACTAAACTACTAATATGACCCAAAAATCCCTAGAAAAGTTTGGAGAAGGAAAAAAAAAACATGGAGAAAGTATCATCTTCTCTATTCTTCACAGCTAGACTCATGAGCTATTGGGTGGCTGTTTCCTTTGGGTTGCATTTGTGATTCGCCCACATGTGGCCCTCACAAGACTGGACATATTCAAGTCCCATGTGGAATAAGAGGGAAGATCCATGAGCATCTCCCTCTCCGCCAGGATGGATAAGGCGTACTCTCTGGTGGTAATCTCAATAAACTCATTGGTTCATCAAACTGTATTTGGATGGAATTCATTTTGGCTTGCTACTGCACTTTATGACACCTGGGATGAACAGAGTCCCAGAAAACTAAATGCTCAAAATCACGTGTAGTCCAGAAGCTGCCAAACTGGAAATCTCCTATAGATTAGAGTTCTCACATCTTTGATGTGACTGTTCATCCCAAGGAGGCGTCTAGGATCTCTGGTCTTGTTCAGGATGTCAGCATGAAGCAGGGCTCAGAGCACCAGCTCTGGTCAGCACCCATCCTAAAGCAGAGCAGAGCTTGAGCACAGTGGTCCCAGGGGCATTGGATGAGCTGTACCTTGGGGAAATATCCAATCTGGAGAGTTCTGCCTTTCTTGTTGAAATATGGCTTCCTCCTTTCTAAGCATCAGAGGATGATTTCACCACCCTTCCAAGTCATTTAGGAACAAGGCAGGGGAGTAGATTTTCAGAAATGTTTTCACCCAGAGTAAGATGGGCTTAGGTGGCAAATCAGTACCTCTTCCTAAGAATTTTATGTCCAAATTTCTGTTCATTCTGATGTGTGCAAATCTCAAGACTGGTGGCTAGTGTCATCACCTCTGTGGCGACCCCCTTCTTAGTAACAAACCAAGTGCATAAACATCATTTCCCTGCCTCTGAAATTTTGATATTTAAAAATATCTTATGATTTATCTTAGAAACCTTTGACTTAGTAGGTGATTTAAATCTCCTCACCAAAAAGACTAAAATGTAGAGAGATCTACCAGAATTTTAGTTTTATACTAACAGTAGAAATAAACAGAGAAGGGTCTGTAAATAAATGGAGTACGGATAGGCCATAAATATTTTACTGTCGAGTTTATATTTCTTTCTTATCTCATGGATCTATGGTATGTGGCTGAAATATATACCTGTGAGAAACCTATCCAGCAGATATATGAATGAAAATGTTTTTGCAACTTAGCATAATTTACTTTAGATTTTTTAAGGCTGCTAATATATACTCTCTCTTCTTAAAAAATTGGTCTGCTTCATCCTTAATATATTTAAGAATAAGAATTAGTTATTGCCTCTTGTTTTAAAGTCAAAATTAGGGTGTTTTCCTGGGGAATTTATACCATGCTATAAATAGTATTTGCTAATAAAATTAACAGGGAACTGGCCTACTTCTTTTTAAACAATAGATAAAAGGTAACTGACTTTCCAATTACTGATTACTACTCTTGCTATCAACTTGTCTCATTTCATAAATATATTCAAATAATTTAAATTTAAATTCTGAACCTAGGGAAAAGAAGATGGTAAAATTCGAAGCAGCTGGTTTTCTTATTAGGACAAGCAAGGAAGTATACCTAGCACTATTTTGAACTTTTGGGCACTATAGCTCCAGAGAAAATATTTAGATGTTTCAATTAAAACCTAAAAGGGATAAATTACAATGTGAATTGCATGAAAAATCAAATGTCAATTTTCTTATAAGGAACCTACCAAGGAGTCACACTAAAACCAAGAAATCACGCAGTTTATGGTTCTTGGGAGAAGAAAGTGGGTCTGTTGCCCCTCTGTGTGGGGGAGACATTTTGCATGTGTGTATAGTGTGAATGTATGTTCATATGCGTATTTATTTGTGTGTGTGTGTGCACATGTGTGCATGTGGAGGCCAGAAATTGACTTCAGGTATCTTCTGAGTGTCTGTCCACGGCAGCTTTTGAAACAGTCTTCCTCTGAAGCTAGAGTTCATTGACTGAGCTTGACCAGCTGACCAGCCCTGGCAATCTCTCTATCTCCACCTCCTCAGCACTGGGACTATAGACAAGTGCCACCATGCCCAGCATTTTTACTTGGGCACTGGGGATCTCACATCAGGTCCTCATGCTTTGGAGGCTATGCTTTCTTCTCACCCACTCCCAATTGTTTTACAATACAAAATGAGTTCAATGCGACAATGCAGGAACATTCTCAATTCTTCAGATGGCTGTGAACACTCCAGGCAGCCCAGAGGAGTCACACCAGGCTCTCTGGCTGGGCTCTAAGCACTGGACTGTGAGAGCCCAAGGGGCAGGGTCTGGACCCACCTTGAAACTAACACATTTCTCCTATAAAAAGGCAATGAGAGGAAGCTGTGGTCAACTCCCCCAGTGGCACTGTGGACAGTTAGTGAATCAGCTTCCGCCCCTATGAAAGCATCTCTTCTATCATCATTTATGGTATATAACAAGCTGAAAATATCTTGTCATCTTAACTGATGACCTGAAATTTCATCATGCATTGAAACTAATTTTTGTTAGGAAAATTATCAATACGTGATTGATTTAAAAGGTAAAAACTTCAAGGGGTAGAACTTCTGTGTTGTCAATCATAGTAGGAAAGCATTTTACCTGGGACATAAAATGAGGACTTAGTGAACAGGCATTTGATGAAGTGAGCATTCAAAGGGTTTACTGATATGTGCATGATTATAAAAATATGTTTTATATATACAATGGACCTTAAAATTGGTCTTAAAAATGAAAATCATTCTCATACATTGCTGCATTGAAGGACCTTGAAGACATCATATACTAAGTAACGTGAACTAATGTATGAGTCCACTTACATGAGGTAATCAGCAAAGAGAATGGTTGTCTCCAAGGGATATGGTGAAAGGGAAATGGTGAGTTCACGTATAATGAGTCCAGGATTTCTCCATTCTGAAGATGGATGATGGTTCTGATAGGACAACAATGTCCTTCAACTTTTGGTTTGTGAATAATGCTGTTACGAACCCTGATACACAAACGTTTAGATGGGTCTCTACTTTCAATTCTTTGGGGTATATAGTCAGAAGTGGATTCCTGGATCATGCAATGATTCTATGTAAAATGTTTTTGAAAACTGATATCCTGCTTTCCATACTGAGATTTAAGTCATTTTAAATAAAAAATTGGCTTTTGATAGATATTTTAGATGACCATGTAAAGTATTTCTGTAGACAAAGCTTCACAAACATAGAAGTGCAACCACTGAATTAAAAACAATTTGGGTGAATGTTACTAAATTTATTTCAAAGAAGATTGTATTTACTTGCATTCCTACTCACATCATCAAAACCCTTTGCATCAGTGAATGCTGAGAAATTTGGCTTTATCAACTGTCTTGATCTGTGCCAAGCTGATGTGCAATGTCTGTAGTTTGCTTAGAGTTGTGCTTCATCCCCCATGAGGTTTTGCATCCTTTCATTGTTTTCTGGTCATTTGCGTTTGCTCATTGTGTTTTCTTTGCCACTTTTATTCTGTTGTTATCTTTTCCTAATGATGAAAGAGAGGTCCGTGTAAATTAGAATAGTGGCACTTGGTCTTCACAAATGCTATGGGCATTTTTCCATTTTTGTTGCCTTATACTTACTGAAGTCATTTTAAAGTCACTTCATAAGTCAAATCTGTATAGTTTATAATAGATATTTTTCTTTATGGCCTCTGGGTTTTATCTTATGCTCATAAATGTTCTTTTCACTTGAGTATTTATTCACATACTCATTTATTTTCAGTTATTAATTATCTTTTAAAATTTGATTCATGGATTGGTCAAAAATATATTTTGTTACAAGGAGAGAAGTAGGAGAAAAGTGGTTTTTTTTTCCTACAAATGCTTAATTAGTTGTTCTAGAATAGTCTTTTTTTCCTCACGGATTCACACTGACAATATTGGTCTCACTAAACTGAGATTTCTGTTTGCTTGCTTTTTGTGTCCTATCAGGACATCTCTCTTTTACTGGTCTGATAACACACTATTTATTATGGCTTCAAGCTCCTTAACATATATTAATCATAGTCTTTCCCTCTATAACCTCTCTTAAAATGTATTGTTTTGGCTATTCTCACTTCCATATTCTTTCAAGTAAACATTAGGGACATTTGCTAAAGTTTATTAATATTTTATTGGGATCCTATTGAATTTACAGATTAATTTAAGGAAACTGAGTCTTTATCCAGGAAAAAGACATTTTTATTTATTTATCAAAGTCATTTTAATTAACAGTTACCTATTGATTGCTCTCAGTTGAAGATAAGTCTTAATTTTAAATTTTTGTTGAGAACCACCTGTCTGCCTGATTAACTCTTTTGTTTTTCCTAACTGGCCTACAAATTATAGTTCATTAGAATTTGGAAGAGAAACTTTGGGATAAAAACCTCTCATTGAATTTCTAGCTACAAAAAAAAAGCAATATGATAGCATTATTTTTATCCCAACTCTTCTGATGCATGCATTTTCTCTTAGTATAAAGATGGGTCCTGGCCCATTTAGTGTGGAGAAAATGGACAATATAGAAAGTAGAGAAGGAAAGGGAGGAACAAGTGAGTCCTGGATGTGGAATTGTGTGCACCTGTTCCTCATTTTTGTAGAATCAGAAATTCCAGTGTCTCACTCTGCTGCCGCTGTTGTCCCCTGCTGTGTGTGGCAGGGGTGATGTCCAGTTTCTACTTATTCCATGTTTTGCCCTGAACCTCATGGAGCTTTCCCTGGAGACTAAGCCAACATTTGGTTGGGTGCTTTGTCCCAGCAAGAAGAGGATGGTGAGAAACTGTGAGGTGCACAAGGAAAAATCAGTCTCGGATACTCCGATTGACAATATAGAGGGAGATGTTAAGGAAGAAACGCCAGAAGAGAAACTCACCAGGAAAAAGCATTTGAACAAGAAGAGAGAATTGAAGGAGCTGTTTGATGTAGAGTACGAGAAGGAGGAAGCACATGCTTTGATGACCTGAAATGCAGAAACAAGCCCGATCATGATATTGAAGCCAGAGCTCACTGTGAAGGTTTTCCACCTGGGATGTATGTCCCAATCGAGATTAAAAATGTCTCCTGTGAACTGTGCCAGACTTTGACCCTCACTCCCCAGTTATTCTGGGTGGTTTAGGCACTAGCGAGGGCAATAAGGGATATGTGCAGATGCGTCTGAAAAGCATCATTGGTATAAGACAATCCTCAAATCCCAAGACCCAGTTATCTTTTCTGTGGGATGGAGGAGGATTCAGACCACCCAACTCTATTATATTGATGACCACAATGGAAGACAAAGGCTCTGAAATCTACCCCACAGCACATGCACTGTGGAGCAACCTTTTGGGGTCCTGTTACCCCTCAGGGGACTGGGTTCTTGGTAATACAGTCTGTCAGTGATATAATGCCTGAGTTTTGCATAGCTGCCATCGGAGTTGTCCTTGATTGGGATAAATCCATAAAAATTGTGAAGAAATTAAAGTTACCTGGTTTTCCACATACAGTTTTCAAGAATACTTCATTTATTAAGGGAATGTTTAATTCTGCCTTGGAAGTAACCAAATTTGAAGGTGATTGGAACTGTCAGTGGAATAAGGGGACAGATCAAGAAGGCTCTTCCGGCTCCAGAAGGAGCTTTCTGGGCCACCTTCGAAGACAAACTGCTGATGAGTGACATCATCTTCATGTGAACTTGGTATCCCGTCTCCATTCCTGCCTCCTGTCTCCCAGCAACATCTTTGTTGAAACCAGTTGGGGAGAAAGACACTTGGCCAGGAATGCGACAACAGGTCAGCTCAGGTTTGCCCATGGTATCAAACTAAAGCAAAACAAAAATTCTTCATGGAAGCCTGTCATGAGGCAAAAGAAACATTTCAATTCACTGCACATTCTTAAAGCCCTGCAGAAGGCTCTGCCAGTTAAAAACAAGCCCAAGACCCAAGCAAAGGCTGGCAAGGTGCGACAGGACAGGCAGAGACCAGCATCACACGTGAACCTCATAGAGGAAGCACCTGGCCCTGCTGGACTCTGAGGCACAGTGTAGGAGCAGAAGAAGAAGAAGAAGAAGAAGAAAGCCAAGGAGCAGAGGCACCTGCGAAACAGGAAGCACCTGTGGGTGAAGCAGAAGGAAGAGGAGGAGGAGAAACTGAAGTGGCATAACCTCAGGATGAAGCTCCTTAGGATGCAAGGTGAGAAGGAAAGAATAAATCAGAAGTCCAGTGTGAAAGGAGCAGGGGACAGTGGAAATGTGCCTTCAGAATGAAGGGCCATCCTCTAGACCTGCAGAGACAAATTGGGGTGAGAGCCCAAGAAAAACCTCACTGTTGGGTTATCACCCAGGCTATGCTTGGAAAGGAGCTAAGGAAAAGACTGCACTGGTAGGTCATGTCACTTTCTTGGCGTCCAGTGATGTCACTTAGGGTTATGTGAATTACCTCACTTTCTTCTCCTTGTGTGAGTATATTTTGGAGTATAAAAGTATCATTAAAATATGATGTATATATATGAAATTCCAAATGTGATTTCTTATTTTCTTTTCAATGTAATTTTGAGAAAATGAGATGTAATCACTATAGAACACGAATGAAAAGGTCTTGTGAACTCAATGATAAGTGATATTTTGGGAGTTGTAGAACGGTGCATACAAATATAAATATCCGACTACTGATATTATTTCAAGCTAGAAGGAAGAACATCAACTCTTTAAAAGACCAGCTAGAATAAAATGGTGGTAAATAAAGCATGAAGACATCAAGGAAATCTCCCGTGAAACAGATGACAGATTGATAAAATTGTTTAAGCTGTACATTGAATTTAAAGTAAAAGGCCAAAGAATGAATTAGGTATATTTTTTAAAAGGAGTGTCAAGATCACCACTAGAGGGTACAATAAGCAACCTTTCTTCCAGATCGGTGAGCAGAAGAATATGAGAGAAATAAAAGGCAATTGGAATCTTTGCACTTGAAGCAACCTCAATAGGTTATCAGGAAGGATAATGGCTTTTAGAAAAGCTCATCAGACTTGACATCTAACCCCAGCAGGGTATCAAGTGCTTTTCAAGGGGAATGTGTGTCTTGGTGGAAGTCAAGAGAATTTATCAATGAATACAGAAGCACTCCTAAGGTAATTAATTAGGAAAAGCAAGTCTTTCATATGTCTGTAGGACTGGGCACCCATCTCATTTTTCTAGAGTGCTTCTAGAGTGATTTTTCTCCACAAAGATAAACCCCTTAAGGTCATAGAAAACAAAATGAACACATGGTTTTTTTATAGCCTCAGGAAGACCCAAGTTGGCACTTAAAGGAGACAGCATTCTCAAACCAGCAGTGCTTATGACGAGAGCCAGATCACTGGTGTGCATCCTCACTACAGTTCTCACCAGACTCGCCTGAACACATGCGGAGAGCTCATTAGAATTCTACAAGCAGACTTGTCTGTGCATTTAAGTCGGACCGTCTCCTCCAGTGCACCATCTAATCTGTCCTGCTGTTGCCTGAGGGGGAATGTTTGTTTAATATGGGATTCCTCCCCTAGCCCACAATAAATACACTTGCCAACCTTCCAATTTGCATTCCAGAACTGTTGTTTTTTTAAGGAGAAATATGCCAAATTTTTCAATATAGCTGCAATCTCAACTATAGGAGAAAACAAAACAATCCCACCTTATTATCAAGAGAAACGTTTAATTTTTCTTTTGTAAGTATTTTTTCAAAGGATAACGTTGCCTAACAGGTTCAGAGCACTTTACCATCATTTGCAAATGCATCATTGCAATAATCGTTTCAACTAGTCACATAGGTATTTTTATCCACATTTTCTGAATGAGAAAACACTGCAGTGCAAAACCTCATGGACATCCCCTGTTTAGTGGGAGATTGGAGCTCTGGATGCCTCCCTGATCCATCTCACTGCTGCTATACATTCTGCTCCTATATTGCTGTGATGAATTGGTATCAAAAATCCTCTTTCTTGCACGCACACACGTCTCCTAAAGAACTTCAGGCTTAATAGCAGGATATTTCAACTTGCTGTGAGCGTTCCTGTGTATAGTCACCTACAGTTTCAATTTCTCATTTATTTTGTTTCCCAGGTCCATTTCATCATGTTGGATGACACCAGGGTAGTGCTTTACAAAGGACTTTCATATTTCCTCAGTGGTTGAAGTCCCTTGCCTTTCATTATAAAACCAACCTGTCTTGTTTATTGATCGTATGGAAAATTTTCTCTAAATGGACAACATTGCTGAGTGTATACTGAAACCATTAGGCATCTGTTAAAGACTGAGACTAGTTGACAGTGTTTACCTATAGTGTTACTTGGCAGTTATCACGTACATGTACTAGATGTGATATTTGACAGCTTTCCATCATTATGACAAAATAACTGAGTGGGATCAACTTAAAATGAGGAAAGATTTATTTTGATCCATGGTTGCAGAATTTTCAGTCCACTTTTGCGTGGCTTCATCCCTTTGGACCCCTGGCGGAGCAGAATATCTGGACAGGGAAGGTGTGGTGAAGTGAGGAAACAAAGTTGCTTTTCTCACTGTGGCCAGGAAGGGAGAGAGAAAAGAAGGAAGGGAGAGCAGGAAGGGCAAGATGGAGAGAGACATATCCTTCAAAGCAATGTTCCCAGTGACCTACTTCCTATTACTATTATTCAGCTCCTTCCAGCAGTCCATTCAACTAAGAGTCCATGAATGGGCCAATCCCTTGATGAGGTCAGAGAGCTCATGAGCCAATCAAGTTCCAAAGGTCCCACCTCTGAGCACTAGGAGAGCACACCTTCAACACGTGAGCTTTGGGGGACATCTCTGATCCAAACCATAACAATATAGAAAACTATATTTATTGTGTTTTTATATTATTGTTTATATTATATTTATGTTATATATTGATGTTTCCAATATCAATGATAGGGAGATTATAGAAAAATGTAACGACGCCTTTTGCTCAATGATAATTTCAACACAATAAGAAGATAGATTGCTACTGATATAATTTTTCCTAAAAATACTTAATGTACATTCACAGTTTGGATTACTTCTGGACAAAATTTCAAGACATTGTCAGTAATTTTGTATGAATTTGGTGTGGTAAGAGTTTGCTGGATTGGAATCATGTCTCTTCAAGATCTCTTTACAATATCTGCATTTTATCTGTATTATATAACTATATTTACAAAGTCAAATTTGACTAAAATTCTTTTTCTAATATATTCAACTGTTTAAACATTTAACATGCCTGTTCATAGCTTATTTGAAATACTCTCAGCTACCCGATTTTGAGACACAATAGTCTTGTAGAGAAAGTTCTAAATTAGAGATGTCAGAGTTGTGATACAAACATTATCACTTTATAACTCTGATCTCTGAGCAAGCCAATTGATCTCTCTGACTGAATCTTACAAGGCTGTTAAGATCAAAGGGCTAATCACCATAGACCTTTGCATGTGAAATACATTTAATAATTTTTTTATCCTTCAAGGGAATTCAACTCTCATTAAGACTCTGTGTTTTAAGTCAAGACAGGATGGCCTGAGTCAAAATACTCTTCCCTGTATAATTCTTATTCATATGACATGCAACAAAATGTTGATGAAAGACACAGAAGCTATTTCCAAAAGACTCGGTTTTTATGAGTGAGAACACAAAACCCAATGTAAATGCTTTTCCTGAAAGTTTCATGTGATTATTCATTACATCCTCTTAGAAATGTGACTATTCCTCATAATGTCAAGAACAGAAATCCATCCACTAAACTCAACTCAAATTAGAGGAGAGAGGAAGCCAACCGGGGCTAGAAGGCCACCTGCCAGCACTCCACCTCACTCTCCCAGAGGCTTTGTTGGTCTGGAGAGATACCTCAGTGGTTAAGGCACTTACCTCCAGTGCCTAAGTCCCCTGGTTCAATTCCCCAGTACCCACATAAGCCAGACCCACAAGGTGGTGGCCCTGGTTCTCTCTCTCTCTCTCTCTCTCTCTCTCTCTCTCTCTCTCTCTCTCTCTCTCTCTGTATCTCTGCTTGAAAATGAATAAATATCCTGTGTCCATTCTGTAAAGGCTCTTGTCTTCACCTCCTGTTCCTTCATCTTGCTCATCACTACAGAATGTCAGCCAAAGGAATGCATTTCCATGAAGCCAAAGTTCTCTGCTCTTCAGATAGGCAGGAATCTGCTTCAGGAGCAATGTGCTGTGACCACCCAGAAACAGTGAGTAGAGGAGAGACAAGCTTCATCTCCTCTGTCATGAACATATAAATTCTTTCCACTCCCCAATCCAAAGGAAGGGAAGAAACCCTTTTCTAGGAGCTGTGGGGCAACAGAAGAACTATCAGAACATAGGGTTTTAAGGTTGGTATTTTTATATAATGTATTGGAAAAATATCCAGAAAAAAAAACACTTTGTTCTTTTTAAGGCTGTTATCTCAGGTTGTCATGGTTGTTAAGTTAAATCTACTCTCCTCCAGAGCAAGGCTACATTAAAACTTTAATACTTAAAAAAAAAAGTTTTCTCCCAAGAAATTTCATCAGTAATGTCAGACTCCTCGGTGGAAAATCTACTCCTTTAACTCTTCTGACATGGGAACTGAGAAAAATATCACCACTTGCCCTGAATTTGACAAATGTCATGATGAACTATTTCATTTCTTAAACAAGAAATCAGTTGGTGATTTGTCTTATCCCAAATGCTGGTATTTCATTATATAGACATAGTTTCAAATGCTCATTACCATTAAAGACATTAAGATTCACATTTTTTGGACTGTCTTGTAGCGGGAACTGGGCACAGCGGTGAACACCTGGGATTTCACCCTTGCACTTACCTCTGAGTTCATGTCTCAAAATGCCAAAGAATTGGGCACTTTCTGACAGAAAGCATTTTCTCATCACACATGTTTATTCTGGATTAGAGTCAGTTTAAGGGAAGGGGGAATGGAATAGGGGAGCAACCCAGTCACCACATGGTCTGTGAGGTTTACAAATCATCATCAAAAGTGCACAGACTCACCAAAAAGTGAAAAGACATAGCACACATGTTAAAAGGAAAATTCTCCTCCCCCCTCTGATGTCAGTAATGATATCAGAGGAGGGGAAGAGGCACCACTCCAGCCCAGCAAGCTTGAGTTAGGACCTTTAAAGGTTTTTTCTGGGGGGGGGGGAGTGGGAAGGCTCCAGCCTGGAGTGTCCTTGATAGCATGATGACGTGAGGTCACTGGGTCACTATCTGAAGCCATGGCCTATGTACCTGTGGGAGGGGTCTTCCTCCTCCTCCCTCTCAATCTTATATAAAGTGGATTTAACACAGATTAAGTAATTTTCAATGTAAAAATTTTGCTGGACCTAGCACACCATTTGTAAAGTGTAGCACACCTGAGAAGCAAACCAATGACTCTTTTCCACCCAGTCTGACAGGGCTCATGGTAACAGCCTTGCTCTTAAGCAAGTCATCTGAGAATGTCTTGAGACACGTGTGTGAGAGGATGCTGTGCCTACGTGATGAAGTCTAAGTGAGGCTCCCTGGAAATGACCTCTTTGCTGCTGTCCCCACCAGAATCATCAGAGCACACTCATTAAATTGGAAGTACTTGTGCATTGCTTAGCTGTCATACTAGAATAATCTCACCAACTTTGAAATAATTATCTAACAACTGGATTTTGTAAGCAATGCTCCTCAATGACTAGAGAGAAAGCCTGGACCCTCATAGCTAAGTATGGGCAGACCAACCTGGTACAGTGGGAATCTGGGTTGGTTCAGTGCTAACCCACACACTTAGCTCTGTTCTGTGTGTAAGCAGCTTTCCTCTACTTTGAAACTGGTATTTGTCAAGGGAAACGTGTCTTTTAAAAATATTTTATTTATTCATTTTCAAGCAGAGAGATGGAGAGAGAGAGAGA